>JASDQU010241744.1:17711-49024 GCA_032191745.1 Picea mariana | reverse complement strand
TATAGGGCCTTGTACCTCTTGATCTTGTGGACCCATATGCACCTGAAAATATTCCTTTCTGGTGGAAGTGGAACCATATTCCAAGTCTAGTTCTATAGGAGTGAGTCATACTCCTTCTTGATGGCTTCTTGCCATAATGTATTTCCCACAACCCTATTGTAGTTTCATGGATCAATATATTGAACCATATAGCAATGCACGGGCATCGTGGGTTCTGAAGCTGAAAATACATGAGAAGGATCCTCATGCTGAGATCGAGTCCTCCTCGAATCCAATGGATTCCCTGTAATATTTCTTGTTTCCTTAAGTGTGAACTGTGCCTTTTTGGGCATCTGTTGAAGCTTTGGCGCTAGCTTCTTATCTAGATGTACTACCTTCTTATTTCCATGTACAAAATATGAGTGTATGGAATCATCGATGATGTCTGAAACTGATGGAAGCATAAGAGTATATGCATGTTTCACTGGAGGTGCATGAAAAGTACTCTCCTTATGTGTAAGTAGAATAGAGGAGTCATAATCATAAAACTTGTGATCCACCTCACAATTGCAATGATGGAATTGTCATGCATATCAATTACTGAAACTGAATTTGATGTAAATTCAACCTTTTTACCTTTCTGAGTGATCTGATAAACTGTGAGAAGATTCATAGAAATATTTGGAACATGTGGAACATTCTCAAAACTGCCATTATGGAGTTCCACTCTCCCTTCTCTTGCTATTGCTACTACTATTGGAGTATCATCCCCCATGAGAATAGGGGGTCTTGAGCATGGACTCAAGGAAGAGAAAACTTCCTCTTTCATTTCCATATGATGGGATGCACCAGAATCTAAAATTCATGAATCAGATGAGGAATTAATTTCAACCAGAGAAAAATGATTACCTTTCTTAGGAGCAGGATCTTCTTCCTTCTACTTCTTGACTTCCTCTGGAATGAAGTTTCCAAGGTTGTTATATCTAGGTTCCTATTCCATAAGATCAATCTGTTTTTTCATGCATGTGGATTCGTCATGGTTCGGTTTATTGCAGTAACTACACTGCTTTCCCTTCTTCTTCTTCTTGGAATCTGAAGAGTCTTTGGAACCTGAAGAATCATTAAAGGGTTTGGAATATCCCTCCTTCCCATTTTTTTTCTCCTTCCCATTCTGTTTGGATGATCCTTTTCCATCATGCATGGTTAGAGAATGTGCTTTGGGAGCCTTGATTAGGCCCATCTATATGAGTTTTGTCTGCTCTTGTGTGAGAGACTTAATGAACTGAGCCAATGTAGGCATTTTCCAATTTGTTCCAAAAAGACATCTGCCAGAATGGAAATTGGAGACATATACAACTTATTATGGTCCTATCTTGGCCAAGATTGTTAGAATAAGTTGTTTCTCATGCGTAGACTTATCAATACCACATTCACCCAAGCTCAATAGAAAAAAAATAAATTTAGCAAAAAAATCCTTTATATTATCAAAAATTTTAGGGTCTAAGGTATTCAACTCTACCTCAAGCATATGACCTCGCATCTCATCCTATTTTCCAAAGAATCCTTCCAAGGTGGTCCAGATCTCATTTGGATTCTTTCATGCGGTAACATGAAACCATAAATCAGTGGAGATTAACTCAAGAAGTAGTCATGTGGCCTCATCCTTACAGTTTTCCCATCTGGTCTTCTCAAGCGCTGATGTAGTCTCTCTTTCTGTTGCCATCATCAAATTATACAGTCCTTTTCTTTTGAGTTGGAATGTGGCCTTCGAATTTCATTCAAAATAGTAGTATGGTGTGAGTATTATCACCATAATTGATTGAATAAGTTGCATCGTCTCCGTCCCTACTATTGATACTGAAAAGATCCTGAAAACCCAGATCGTTGATTCTGAGATATGACTGATGGTGCTATGACAACTATGGATATGATAAAACAACTATATATCCTAAAATATGATGTGGGTTTTGGATATTTTTGGTGAGCATGAGAATCCCTATGTTATACGTCTTTGGCAAACATTTCAGCCCGACCCAGATCGCAGATTTCGAGATATCACAATTTTACTACATAAAACCAATTTTTGGAGGGCTTTTGAATCATCGCACCCTAGAGAAGGGTAAAGTGAGACAATGTTGAATCGTCGCACCCTAGTGAAGGAAACAGTGTGACGAATATCAAAAACTAAATCGTCACACCCTATATGAATAACACATTGCGACGACGTCGCACCTTGGATGTGTATAGGCTGTGACGATGCCTGGAGCGACCGTCGCACCCTTCGATAGGGATAGGCCGCGATGATTCCAATCGTCACACCTTTCGATGGGTATAGGCCGCAATGATTGCGAAAACTAGGTTTACTCAAGGACTCTTTCTCTCTTCTCTAGCTTTTCTAGGTTGCTCTAAGCAGCTCGGCTTTGATACCATGTCAGTGTTTCAAGAAAACCTGCATAGGATACCTAGCTAAAGCATACACAAACAAAGCTTATCAAGAAAAGGAAGAGAGATACACAATGAAGAATGAGAATCAATGTATATTATGATCTTATCAATGAGTGAGTGATGTTCACTCATATAGGCAATGACATCCTATAATTAGGAATGCATGCATAATAGTGATGGTCTAAGATTAGAAAGTCTAAAATAGAACTAGTCAATTAACTCCCACTGAACTAATGTTACTCCCACTGAACTAGTGTGCCGAAAATAGAAATTTCTCCAACAAATATATGGTGTTACCCTTAAAGTTCTCTAATGATATTTTTAAGGACATGTTCATGATCCCAAGCAGGTTGAGTGTTGTAACAATGCTCTGATACCAATTTGTAGCACAGCTGACCCCTAAGTACCCTTTCTAGGGATGGGGCATCAAAATTTCACTTACTTTACTTATCTCAAATCATCTCTCCGAGATATTCATCCTCTTCTACTCAATCGTATCTCTCTAACGACTGCTACAAGACTCAAAACTGAGCTATGGATTGCAAGTTACGGCCTCCCAAAGTTCTTCGGAAATTTATCAGACATGGGCCATGTGGTGCCCACATGGCTCCACCTTATTTGTACCATTCCCAAGTTCCTAAATCCACGGGGGAGGTATATCCACCGTCCAATCCAAAGGTGATACCAGATCTTCATTTAACACATAAGCTATAGGGTGGGTTCAACGTTCAGTGTTGAACACTCCTTTTCTATTATGCACGCATGTCCTCCAGAGTCTGGAATTCCTAAACTTCTGAAGGAGCCTGGAATACCTCCACTTGGCTTCGACCTTCAGGATTTTCAACTTACCCACAACACTGCATCCCAAACCTCTGGAGTCCTGAAGTTCCAGACTCCCGAAGGGTCCACCCTTGCACATGGTGACGTACTAAACACAGAGGCAAGGATAGGTTGGTCCTGAGTACTCCACCTACCAAATGGACCAACTAAGCAAGTGCCAAGGATGACATGCAACAAGGCATAGATGACATGTGGCCCCTACAGTGGGTGATACGTGTCACGTTCTTAATGGGCACATAGGGTTTTTGAAACATCTAAATCTAGGTGACACGTGGCACGTCAAATGGGGTCCATGTCACCCTAGGTGACGTCAGCATGCCACGTCACCTTGGGCTGACAACCTTTTAAGTCCTTCGATCTCACAGTCAAGGTGTGTCCATGTAAACCCCTGGATCTATGACCTTTTTTACTTCGTAAATTCGACGTTCAGGGGATCCTTGGTCTAAATTCCTCCTTGCTCTAGGAGTGGTCAGTGTTGGGCTGACCATGGTCTAGATATAATGGTCATGGGATATCCCAGAGGGTCCCTAGATCTATGATCCTCGTTACTTCGCAGCTCTAGCCTTTAGAGGTTTCGGGGTTATGGACACCCCGCTCTCCCGAAGTAGGACTTCACTGAAGCATCATATACAGGTCCCTCCACTGGATGATTGGACGATTAAGAGGGGTTCTTAACGGACTCCCCATATCCATGGCTTACATCAATTAGTAACTTTGGTGTTTGGGGAATTTGGTGTTATAACACCTCTTTTCTCCCGAAGTAGGACTTCGTTAGACTTATCTTGGGGTAGATCCAACAGAGAAGGGGACTCTCGAATACCCTTGGATCTGTGACTCTCATTACTTCATGATTGATAAATGGAGAAGGGCTTAACAGTGGGGTAGGTCTATCTGCCATGGTTAGCGAAACTGCCAGGTGTCAGTCCACCTCATGGGTAACCATAACAACTGGTTTCCTTCGACCAGTTTACAAATGGTAAGGTCGTAATACCCCGAAAATCTGAACCCCTAGAGTTCTGAAACCAGTAAGGCTTAGCTCCTTTCAAACCTAGCACAGGGTTCCCAGACCTTGGTCATATGGGTCCTCTGAAAACTCTTCGTGGTCTACATGTTAATCTCTTAGTGTGAATTGGCTAAGGACATGGGCATGATCCCTCAGTCATACAGGTGAAGGGTTTGAAGGAGGCACCCTCTTTCCACAAAGTTTGAACTTGGAATTCTCGGGAAGGTATATTCAAGAGGTTGGAAGGACTTAAGCATTCCAATAAATCCTACCCCAACTCTCTTGCATACTTACRTCCCATAGCTCTCTAAYTTATAAAGTGAGGCAAGAAGAAGACCATTCAAAAGCATGGGTTCACATAGAGACAATACATAGTTCTACCTTAATCATTCAATACAGAACTCAATCATAAAGATATAAATATATTCAATCATCATTTCCATTTCAATATAGAGAGTATGAAAATAGTTATCATGAAACTAGAATCGGGAAGCCACTGCTGAAAGGGGTGCATGTTTCCACCCAACCATAGGCACAACCACTCCTGAACGGATTTACCGGTGGCCACCCCCAAGCTAGACCATGATGCTTTGAGAGAGACTCTTTGTTCTTTCTCAACGACAATCAGGGTCAGAGGTTACTCTCCTCCTCCCACGAGATCTTGGCACCCAATTTTCTCTGTACTAAGAAAGGAGGTCTACACGAGTACTTCCACAATCACTCGTTAGCCTCGTTTATCATCTTAGACTGAAAACACTACCAGTAGCTTCTTGCACCCATAACAAGATTATTTCTCAGTTCTTCCTCAAACCATAGAGTTGCAAGCGCTCTTTTCTCTTCTCGAGATTGGTCTTTCAACTCTACTCCTTGCAGATCTTCTTCTACCCCTCAAATTACCTCTTTTCTTTCATTCCTCAGCAGGGTTGCATGGGTCCTAATCCCCAACTTGTGGTCAGTTCTGGAAGTCTTGCAGATGGGTACTCTGCCCCATCTCCTCATTAACTCTTGAGGAGGACTTTTCCAACTACCAACCTGACTGGAAGTTCATTTCTAGGCCAGAGGATTGTTCTGGGTCTGAGCAATTAAATCCAGTGAGATACTGGTTTGGTGGGGGTCATCTCAACCACTTATGGTTTCCCCTCACCATTTCTTTCATAGCATCATGGTATATCTTGGCAAAGCCCCCTTTCAACATTTGTGCAACACTATCCATATTTAATTAATAACATAAATACATAAATTACCTTTTATAACAAAAGGTTTATCAAATCCATCATTCACACATATTTAGTCTGCCACAGTCTTTTGGCAAGTTATAGTTATATTTACAAGTTGGGGGAAACATAGGTGTTACAGGGTAGTTTTGGTATCTTCTGCAACAGTGTTAGGGAGATGGGTTCTATGATCCATTACGAAATGAAAAGAGCAATCACAACCAAAACCAAGTGACCGATAATCACTGTGATCACGACCACAGAGACCAGAATGACTACCACAACGCGTATTGGTTTTCCTTGTTCCCAATGCATGAAAACAACTCGAGTTCTGCAGAGAATAAGTCTAAGAGGTAAAGGAGGAAAACTCAGTGTGGGGAAGAGAGACCAGAAGCGAAAAAAGACGGAAATGGAAGACAAGATAGACCAGAATGAAAACAATTCAGGGAAATAGATACATGTGGGAATGATCATAATCCAGACGTCAATCATTAGAATTTTGCATTGGTTGATCATGTAGCCCATCCCCTTCTCACGAAGGAGATCCATAACCAACTCCAGATGGGAGGAAAGTCGTAGGAACAATCAGGTCAAGATTAAATGCACGTCGACGATCATTGACCTCAAAAAAGATAGGGTCGATGTCGACGTGACTAGTGAGTTCAGTGACAACCTGTCGTCATGTCACCCTATTCAAAAAATATAAATTTTATTAAACATAATTAAAAAATAAATAAATATTATTAATATTAATATAATATATTAATATTATAAATAATTTACCAATAAAAATTATTATAAATTTTTATAATAAATATTAATTTAAATTTTATTTAACACTAAAAAATTTAAAAAATATTATTAATATAAATATATGATATTTGAAAATATTTTTATGTGCTAACAAAATAATGTGTCCATATACATGGATAGGTTTATATTTAGCATATATTACAGCAAAAAAAAACCAATTATGCATACCAATAGTAGAAACAATGAAACATTCTCCCTCATATCTACAAATATATTTATTTTCAATGGCAAATCTACAAGTCTTCATATTTATGTACTTAGTTTCCTTCAATGAAATGGACAAGAAATACCTAAATAAAGAATACATAGATGCCAAATCGGAGCAAGCCTCAAGAAACGTGCTTAGAGAATGTGTGGGGTTCGTGTCCTCCCATATGTCATTGGTCATGACTCGTTATGCATATCATTAGTTTATTTATACATATGATTCGTTATGTATATGACTAGTTTATTTATACATTATTTAAGCATTTTTTTAATTTTTTTAATTGTGAATTGATTAATTTTATTTATAAAAAGGTTTAAAAAGTAAAATAAAAATGATTAAATTATTTTAAAAATAATAAAATGTTGATATAAATTTAAAAAATGTTAATATAAATATAAAAGAAAATGAAATAAATAAATATGTAATTTTCTGAAAATAAAATAAAGATTATTTGAATAATAAAAATTGTAAACTCAAAAATTTCTTATAAAACAAAAAGTCTAAACAATTATAATTTTAAAAAATAAACTTAGTAGCACAACCACAGAACTTGTGGTTAATGAACACAACATTCTTAATTGACCAACAAGTAACCTAGAAATTTTGGGATTTAATTGACCACTATCATACGTGAGAATACGACTTAACGAAATTTTTTGGTGCCCCAAGTATACAATTTCCCGTGGTGCAACACAAATAACATTCCTTCTACGAGAGCTACAATTTCCACAGATGGGTCTGTGCTCATCAAACTGACTCCTGAATCCATCATTGAAATGTTGAGATGGCCATTAAACCATGGCAATGAAATATTAAATGAGAGATAATGTTGATATTGGATCTAGTTTGTTTCTTGAAATTCCAAGAAAAATTATCTCCATGATTTCTATAATTTTGGGAAAGGATAATGACCTTGTGGTTGATGAGTTTGTGTTGAGGATTTTGGTATCAATTTTTCCAATTACAACCAAACCCATGACCAAATTTAATTACTCCTAATTCTTAGCTGATCAAATCCATCATCAACTGTCAGAATTTGAGTCTCTTAGAAATTTCAGATACCAATCTTACCTTGTCCACTTCTTTTTGTTTTCTCAAGCCTTTCATTTTACACATTTTGAATTACAAATTGAAGATGAGATTGGTAACCCAACTTCAATCTTTTATTGGACTTCACTAATTAGGAAGAACCCTATGAATGTTGGATTCTCAGATTATATTGACCAATTTATGTCCAAATATTACCAGATCATACATAATGAAATCCCCCCCAGAATATTCCATGATTGCAAAATATTATTACAGTTGAGATGAGATAAGAGAGTGGGAGACTAGTGCATCTTTGAGAATTACAATAAAATCATAGTCTATGCGTCTGATCTTTGACATTTTCTCTTACCTATTTTCTTGAATCCTACAATCTATGCACTAGAGTACGTTAGACAAAGATTAAATTCAGATGAGATTCATTTTGTATCAAGGAAATACAAGGTGAGTTTTAAATTAAACAAAGACGTAGGACCTTTTATTTTCAATACCAGATCAACATTGCAAGTTATAGAAAAAAATATCTCAGCTATGAGATTTAAACACGGAGAAGTGTGGAGGTGTGACCCTCACTCGACGATTTCCTCAAAAACAATATTTCATGGAAAAAATACTTATGAACATTAGAAAAAAGAAAAAGTGGAGCAACTGGAAAACTAGAATAACTAGGAATATGTACAAAACATTTTTCAAATTCATAGTAAAGTACTTGAGCTACCTACAAAATCTCTAATGGTAGAGACTCCTCAACAACTTGAAAAGATATATAAAATAAATATTGTAGAGTCAAATTCAAACAATTCATGGGCAAAGGAAGAAAGATCAGTCAAAAGACAGAAAATGGAGGCACTTGATGAAGAGGAAGATCCAGAATTACAGGAAAAAGTAACACTAGTAGATAAAGGACCTGTTGTGATTGTGGAAGTATCATCATCAGATAATCCCAAGAGTACAGAGGGTCAAAGTGAAATAGAATTAGAGAGTATGGATCAAGCAAAGAAAATCCATCATGTTCATCATTTCATTGATATCAGGAAAATGGGTGAAAAGATCAAACAAAACATTCTCTGTAAAATATTTGAACATGATACATCCTAGACCATAATGATATCAGTTGTGGATTATGAGAAAGGAAGATTGAATATAGCATTCATGGAGCCAAATGAATAGAAGAAGGTGACAAACATTTCCACTGATCTTAATGCAGTTCATCCACTGGATAAAATGGACTTGCATAGACAAACTGGAGAAATGTTGAATAGTGATGTGATGATAGCTAACTTGAGAATAAAGAGTTGTGGGTTATAAATGATAAGCTTGGAAAACAACTAAAAAAAAAGAAATTGGCCAATAGAACCAAACAAATGAGAGTATAGCAGTTGGAGCAATGGGTTATGGACCTAGGAGCTAATTCAAAAGATAAAGCATGTGTACAAGCATTAATAAAAAAAGGACACATAGATCCATGCATTAAAGAAAAGGATTAAAATCCCAGGAATTGATCATGTATAGACCCCAAAACTACAAGCAATCTAGGCAAAAAAAAAGAACTTATTTTGAAGAAAATGATTCAGATGGAAGAAAAAATCGATTTGTATGGAAAGTATATTGAAACTCTAAGAAGTGGGTCATATTAATTAAAATCAACAGAGTTATTATATCCAACAGCTCGATTATCAAAAGCATTATCATACTTGAATTTAAAAGAATTTGAAATTAAAAATATGAATAAAACCATATATGCACAAAGTGAAGAAATCAAATATAAGGATAAGGTTATTGGAGAATACCAAAAACCAAAATCTAATATGTTAATAGACATGGAGAAAATGAAGAACAAGGTGTCAGGAAAACCTTATCTGGTAGGATCCAGACACATCATTTGGGATGAAATCATTAGTGAAGTTGGAAAGCTTTGGGACTACTTCAAGATAATAGATGATGAGATTTTATTGACATATGAAGCAAATGGCATTATAAAGAAATAATTTCATGAATTAGGAACTAGACCTCAGGTTGCTACTCAAATGATCAAATTCCTAAACTCCAATTCTAGAGAAACATTGACAAATAAAGGTGTCAACGATAGAACTACAATGGTTATGGGAAATGGAAATATTTTTACAAAAAGGAATACGATACAACAAGCTCAAAATAAATGTATAATGGTAAAGAGAAATGTTGAATCTTTCATAAATAAGTTAGATAATCTAGTGACAATGGAGTTACCTTCAGCATGGGATGATAAAGGGAAGCTTTTATCATATGAAAAATAAATAAATAATTGTATTCAATTCATTGCTAGAGAATAAGAGGATAAATTTCAGAGGATGGATGATACTTTAAGAGGTCGGACCATTGTAGACATACTCATAGCTGATCTCTATATTATACGAAAAACAAATAACTTATTTTCAAATCCCCCTACATATGAAAAATACATAGAATTATATATTGCATACAGGCAGATGAAGTCATTCAGTTATCCATCAAATGAAAATTAGAAACATCTCATCCAATTGTTGACAGGATGACTTACCAAGGCAGCTGAATAAAATCAAGAGTTGTCTTCTCCAACCGTTCTATTTTCTAGAAGTCAAAGATCTTGTTGTATTTGGAAATCTGGGAAAAGGGATCGAATAACTATTCTGGTTACGAATTGATTTGTATAAATATCTATATGGAAAACTCAATGTAACAAAAAAGAGAGCATTTTGGGCCTGGGAAATATTATATCTTTAATAAAATTTCACAAGTTTTGAGTGATTCAAATTTCTATGTCTCAATTCATGTAATTCATGTTCTTGATTTTTTTCTATGAGTTTATAAAATTCCTCTTGAATGTATTTGTTGTCATGATTGTGATAATTTAGTACAACAACTACTATTGAAAACTATGAAAGAGATCATTAAAGTTACAAATTTCTTCAACATACTGTAAGTATTAAAGAGGACATGTGATTAATGTTTTATTTCTTTTTTAATAGAACCAAATTTTCCCTTTATGTTCAAATTATATTATGGTTTAGATACATATTTTTTGTTACTATTTCTTCTATCTGAAAGTTAAAATAATATTTATCTAAGGATACATTGTTTTATATTCATATTTTTTACTTCTTGCTTCCTCTTTCATTTATTAAAATATTTAATTGTTTGAAAACATAGAAATTCCTCCCTCAAAACTTGATCTTTAAGATTTAAGGATTGGTAACTAAGGACCTAAAATAAATCAATTGTTTAAAAAATGATCTCAAACACTTAGCCAACATAATATTTCAATCTCCTATAGTTATTCACAAATAAAGAAAGGGTACCACATGCATTTATTGTAACTATGAGAATAAATAAAAGAGACTAAACAATCTGAAAATTACAACAACGTAAAAGTAAATGAACAGTAGGACATTAACCACATTGAACACATGAAATTTCTAGGCAATGCCCCTGGAAAAACCCACAAGGGGAAAACCAGCCTAGGAGAGATTTTTCTTATTGAGATATTAGGAAAATTGTTAGTTTTACAACAACAACATTATCAACATAAAATATACAACAATAACTCATAAACAAAACCAATAGACCTCCTCGAAATATGTGCCAAAGACCTTCAAAAAAATGTACCTGATTTCTACCTCAAAATTTGTGCCACTATTTATGATGTATGACTATACTGTATGGAATTCTTTTGGAAGAAAATATGTCCTTGATTTCTATGCTTAATA
Source organism: Picea mariana (assembly GCA_032191745.1). NCBI lineage: Eukaryota > Viridiplantae > Streptophyta > Pinopsida > Pinales > Pinaceae > Picea > Picea mariana. The sequence goes on along the minus strand of JASDQU010241744.1, from coordinate 37,750 downwards.
ACTACACCTAGTTGTACGAATTTATCTATCCTAGTGCCCTGGAAATTGTACCTATATTCAACAGAAAGGTTACCTCGATTTTAGTGTCAAACACTAGTTGTACGGTTCTCTTCAATGTTGATATTTCTTGGGATGTGTGCCTCTTTCCCTCCTTGGGATCTCCCCTCCTTGGGATTTGTTCCTCTCCCTTTGGCTACTACTCTTTCCTCTATCTCAACTCTCTAGGAAATTGTGTCTCTTCAACTTCTTCTCTCACTCTCCTCAAAAGGCGCACTCCATCTCTCCTCTAGTGTTCCTTTTATTAAACATTAATGAGTAACTCATCTAACCCTTGGTCTCCCTTGAGTGACCCTTCACCTTCTGTTGATTTCAACAATCACGACTTAATCTTTCATTGAGTTCACTTAAATCACTTAAGTGACCCACTTTTCACAAAGTCACTTTTACCCATTAAATATTGAAAGGATCAAATTGACTTTATAAAATCACTTTGTAAAGTCACTTTATGAAATCACTTCATAAAGTCACAAGAGAGAGTTATTTACTCAGACTCTTTCCTAGGTACAATAGATGCATAAGTACCATCAAGCTACCAAAATCTAAATCCCCCCTCTTAGTGAGGGAGGTACTTCTGGTACCACCATAATTTGTCTCTAATCTCATCATGTCCTATGTTGTTGTATTCGCTCCCATTGCACTGGAAGCCACTGCTCCCTATGAACTTGAAGCATATACAACTACCTCTACCGATCACTGATGTGAAGACTTATCCATCAAGTTTCCTCTCTATGAATCCTCACTATTGTTTGACTCTGGCTCTAACCACCCATTCGATCCAACTACACTAAGTTGATCAAGCACTCTATATAATCTCTCCAACTAGACACCAAGAAACACCCTTGTGTCAAAAGAGACCCCATATAGATATAGGTACGTCACTCCTTGAGAGAAAAAAATACCACATCCATCTATCTCAAAACATGACATAGAGAGAAATTTCACCTATAGTTCAAGAACATATAAAACCTCGGCCAACTCTAGATACCCTCTTGAATCCATTTGGAATTTAACACTTCAGGCTCCCTCCATAGCTAGAACATGTCTTGTGCTAACCCCACACCCCACACAGCTTCTTGAGTCTACCTCTATAAAACTAAGGAATATATACCTCATCCACGTCATGTGCCTAGAGGCCCCACTATCCAAGAACCATGCAAGAGTGCATATACACCCTAGGCACCCAATGCATGCAGGACAAACCATCAAGGAAAACTCCTTCTCAAACATTTCCATAAATTCAGCAGCCTCAGTTGACGTTGATACCTCTAGCTCCTTCTTCTTCTTCTTCTTTTTCATACATTGTCCTACATAATTTCCCAACTCATGACATGCATAACATCTCATCTTACTCATTTCCTTCTTCCCACTATGAGAATATTTCTCCCCTCCCATAGCCTTCTTGTCCTTCTTCTTCACAAGGACGGAAACACTCCCCTCATTATCCTCACCCTTTGACCGCATGATACAAAGAGATTCCTCATGAATCTCTTCTTGTATGAATTCATCCCACAAAATCTCCTAGTTGGGACCATACTCCCTGGAGACAACACCTTTAACAAAGGTGCTCCACTTCTCTAAAAAAACATTCAGAGTTGTCCTGACCAATTATCCATATGTTATAACCTCTCCAATTGCACCAAAATCATCACGAACTTGAGTGATCATGGTGAGGTATGAGGAAACTTTTTCAATCTTGGTCATCTTCATGTTTCTCATCTTCTCTCTCAATACCATCTTTTGATTCTCATTCGAATGTTGGTATAGCTTGGTCAAAGATACCCACATTTCATAGGCATTCTTCTTTTCTGAAATGTGTAGAATGAGGTGATATTTGACTGCATCAAAGATTAAACTCTCGGCCTTAACATTATTCTTGTTATATGCATCCAACTTAGTAGGATCTGTAGGAATGACAACATGTGCAGTGGCAGTATGGTGCAAAATATACCACAACTCTTGTTCTTCCAACAACATTGCAATCCTCTCCTTCCATGGACTAAATTTCACTATCCCATCCAATTTATCTTCGAACCTCAAGAAAGAAGCCATGACCTTCCCAATTGAGACTCAACTCTTCCCCTTCCTTCTTCCAAGCAAAAGGCCCTTTGCACTCACTACAAATCAAGTGTCAAATATCAAGTTTGTTGAACCTCAGAGCTCCAACTCTAATACCACATTTAAAAACTGATCTCAAACACTTATCCAACACAATATTTCAACCTCCTATATTTATTCACCAATAAAGCAAGGGAACCACATGCATTTATTGTAACTATGAGTAGAAATGCAAGAGACTAAGAAATCTGAAAATTATAGTAACGAAAAAGTAAATGAATAGCGAGATATTCACCACATTGAACACATGAAATTTCTAGGAAATGCCTCTGGAAAAACCCACAAGGGGAAAACTAGTCTAGGAGAGGTTTTTATTATTGATCTCTTAGGAAAAGTATGAGTTCTACATCAACAAAATTACCATCATAAAATGTACAACAATAACTAGTAAACAAAACCAATAGACCTCCTCAAAATCTATACCAAAGACCCTCAGAAAAATACATCTAATTTCTTCCTCGAAAAATACATCATTATGCATATCATTCGCTTATTTATACATATAACTTGCTAAGGGTCATTGATATCCACCCTTCTATGTAGTATTGAATGTCTCAGTTGGTGATGTATAAGTCAGGTTCGAATAGGGAACACTGCCTCTACATCACCTTACACAACATTGAATGCTCTCTAGTAGGGTGGATATTATTTTTCCTAGTTAAATGATTTTTTTATTATGTTTTCATTGATTTTGATTATAAATAGGTTTAAAATTTAAAACAATTAAATCATTTTAAAAATAATAAAATATTAATAAAATTATCCAATTTAATTAATGCAAATATAAATAAATATTAATATAAATATAAATAAATAAAATGAAATAAATAAATATATATTTTTTCAAATAAAATAGTAATTTTGTTAAAAATATTTATTTTTATTTGAATAATACAAATGGTAAGTATAACATAATCTTATTGTGAAATTATTCTCATTTAAAAAAACTAAACAACTATAATTTGAAAAAAAAAAACCTAAATTTATCATTTTTTAATTTAATCCATAAAAAAGTTTCAATGCTTCAAAAGTCTTTAGAGTTGTTTATAGTTTGTTTGTTTTTTTCCTAAATATTTTTTTTTAATTTTACTTAAAATTTGTCAAAATTGTTGGAGTTTTTTATACCTTAAGAGTTTTTTAACAAATTGAATTTATTTTTTTTTGGGAAAATCATGAAGCACTTTTCTTCATTTTGAGGATGGTATCCATGGTAAATTAGATTTTGCAAAAAGCAAAAGATTTTTTTTAATAGTGTACTCATTTAAACGCTTAACATGTCACTTGTCGAAATTAAACCTAGATGAAAAGAAAACACCCCTAACACATACCACTCAAGCTAAATTCAATTGACAACACCTTGAATCCATTTATTTATTCAAAAATACAATTTAAATAACAGAAAATTACACTTTAATCCAAATTTATATCACCAACCAAAAAATAAAACATTTATTTCAACGACATATCTTCAAACACCTCGCCTCGAGATCCAAAAACAATTATGTCCCATACTTAATGTTAGCCGGCTAGCCGCCTTCTTTCCGCAAAGCGTCGCAGAAGTTGATTGCGTAATTACGTCCACAGAAAGTTCTTTTATTATAAACGGAAGCGTCGCACGGAGACTATCGGTTAATAGAAAGTTCTAGGTTTGAAGAACGTTTCTTTATTGTTTAATAGTTGCGTGTCTCCTCCCACTCCCACAAGTCATATATTGAAATGGAAAGGTGATGAAAAGTTCAATGGAAACGGGGTGCATTAGTTACAACAATGATATAAATGTTATAAAGGTGTCGGTGGAGGTACATTTTCATATGTGGAAAAGTTCAATGGAAAGGTAGAGTATTTATCACACTTTTGAATTAAATAATAATAAACTTGTGAGGTAAATTGTTAGTTATATACAAAATAATAATAAAAATGTTGTTGAAGGTAATGATATTCGCTATTGAAACTAAATAATAGAGGCGGTGAGTATTTATGAAGGAGGGTAGTAATTATTCCTCCCAATCACCTGAGCTACATCCAATGGATGGAAAGTAAATTATTATATATGTAAATATTTTTATATGAATTGTTTATATAGATGAAATTACATGTTGTTTATATATTTTAAAATTATAATTAAAAAGTATATTATACTAATGATATTATTATTAGGGTTTTTTATATGTTATTATAGTTGTTTGTTGAAGTTAATGTGATTTGATTTAATATTAATTTTTATAATTTTTTTGAAGTATTATAATAATAATAATAATAAATTTGTAAGGTCACGACCAAGACACCAAATTATTGTATGAGACCCCTTGTTTGTCAGACACACACACATATTTTATGTGGTTCCCGAAATCTGCGAGAGAACATAGGGAGGTCGAGTATTTTCATAATATTGGGGGCTCACTAAGTCCACAGAACCCCACGGAAATCTGCGAGAGAACATAGGGAGGCCAAGTATTTTAGGAATATTCGGGGCTTTGTATAGTTTAATGGGAGCCTGGATGTTGTTGAACAACACCCTGTGCTAAAGAAGATTTGTGGCAGTGGACGTTGCCACCCATATATAACGACATAATTTTTAATTTATTTTAGTACTTTTTAGGGTGCAAAATCAATGCCATGGCCTTGTCAAACCCACTTTAAGATTAAAGCTTTTATTGCTGATTTGAGGTCCTAAAACTTTTGAAACTTGTTTTGACATCAAATTTTCATTCTTTTGTTCAAACTTTGGAAAAAAAATCGTATCCCCTTGATGATATTCTAGTCTTCTAAAGATTTCCAACCACCCTAAGAGAACTACAATTGAAACTTGTATGAGGGAGTCATGCCTTCGACAAATTAAACTACCTTTGAATACCACAATGTTAAGTGGATGCCATGTTAGGTTCCATCATTCACACATATGAAGCTAGTCACAAGTTTAATTTTTATCCTATAGAAGTCCATCATAGTCCATAGTTGTTATTGTACTCCATAGTTAGTCAACATTTCTTTGTATATTGTATTATAAGTCCAAATAGAAAAGAGAAAGGAACTATGATCATTTCGTGTTGGGTTTTCCTAAGGTATGTCTTGCATTTTTTTACATTGAAGGTAGAATTATTTTTTTTATAACAATAATGAGTAACTATTGGCCCTTGACCAAGTTTTGAGGATTCTTGGTCATGTTTGACCTAATTTTGGGACTTTGACAGGCTGTCGAAGGCAGAGCACAAGACGACGCAAAGCTCGCAGGATCTCAGCCCCTTTTAGGGCCCTTTTTTGGATTCGAGATTATGTAATGGTTATGGGATGTCGGCCCATGGGTTTACCCATGTTTAGGCCTATTTTGTAATGTATAAATAAGTAGCTAAGAGATGTAAGAAAGAGGGGGAAAGAGACCTAGTAGGCCAGTGTGCTAAGTGCTAGAGTTGGATCTATGCGATCAAGAGTTGTAAGTGTTGTGTGCATACTATGTGAGGCTTGCAAGGCTAGTGCAAGTAACTGTAAGAGACTGTGTGAAGGCTTTGTGTTGTACCCTAGCTAGAAGAAGGAGGATCTGACAGAGTGTGTGCAGATCTCTTGTCTTCGCACAGTAGAACTTGGACGCCATGTGCCTGTAAGAAGCTTGACCAAAGATAATAAAGAAGAGAAGAGTTGGTGGACGTAGCCCTAGGGTGGGGGTGAACCAAGTACATGTTGTGTTGCTATGCTTTGTGCGATGTATTGATGTGTTTATGTGTTTACTTTCTTAGTTCTTTAATATAGATGAATGATAGATAGATTTGTTGATGCTTAGTGCTTAATAGTATGGATGGATGTTAAATCTGACTCATGTACGTATGCTTAGTGCTCAAGTACCTTAGATATGAATGAATACTGCGATACTCTATAATTAGGGTTTAACTGCGCTATAACTAAGACTGGATATTAATGAATGTTAACTGTTGAGTACTCTGTTAAGTGTTAGAATAACAAATCTATGTCCTAGCTAAAGTTGCAGACATCTGAGTCCTGCAACCACCCCTGCCTCTACCTCGGGTGAGACTTCATCTGCTTTGTAGGTGTTGCCGAAAGGGTCGGTAATTAGGGTTTTGTTGGTGCATTGTTGTAGCGTTGAACCCTAGGTCTGCCCCTGTGCCAACAAATGGTTCCGTTGTCGGGACCTGAAACTGTGATTGTTGGGAATTGAGGAAGAAGAAGCTTTGTGCAAAGATCTGACCTGAAATTGTGAAAGCTTTGTGCATAGATCTGTCGCTCTAGTGCACAGTATTCTACTCGATCTGTGAAGCTCTGTGCTGAGAAAAGAAGTATGATCTTAAGAAAAGAGGTAAGATCTGAACGCTTTGTACTCTGATAGAGGTAAGAATATTGAAAAGTTTTACATTTGGAAGCTTTGTGCTCTGCTGAAGATAAGACTAGTGGAAATTTTTGTTTCTAAAGTATGGATCTAGGTATGTTTGTTAAGATTTGTCCTAGCTTGAAAACTAGGGCATTGATAGAAGCAAGAAGATTTGATATGAGTAGATCTGATAAGAATAGTGAAAGATATGTTATACCTATGCATAGAGAGAATGTTTGGACTAAAAAATAGATGCAGGATCCTAGAAAGAATCTTTTGCAGGTTAGCTCCCATGATCCTAGTGCACAGTACAGGAAAGGTTGAGGATCATTTAAAAGAAAGAGGGGATTAACCATTTGTTACAGTTGCAAAATAACGGGACATCTGGCTAAGGAATGACCTAGTAGAAGACCTAATTGCCTCTGTTGCAAAGCTATGGACCATGAAGTATTGGATTTCCCTAGAATGATTGCTAAGGTTGAAAGGATGAATATGAGACAAGAAGACCACGAGAATGGTCAAGCAACTAAGATTATGGAAGAACCCCATAAGATCATGGCAGAACCCCAGAAAGAATGAGAAAAAATATTGCTACAAATGAAAGAAACCCTAAATGACCACCGACAAATCAGCTTATCAGAGATCTTCAAAGAAAAAGAGTGCATTGAAACAAGAATAGGAGACTTCGACATTGACTGTGTTCTGGATGAGGAAACATAGGTGAATATCATGACAGAAAGAACTTGGAAAAATTTAGGGGAGCTTGTTATGAATCCTTCATTAGGAGGAATAGTATTATTCAGAGGAAAGTTGATAACCCTATGTGGAAGACTTACCCATATATCTATGAATGCCCATGGAACTTCGACAGAGGAAGAATTTGAAGTTGTTAAATTTATTGAGAACAAAGCTCCATTTGTTATGTTACTAGGAAAACCTTGGATTGAAGGAGATCAGGCCAGAAGGAAAGAAGAAGAACCGAGCGGAGATATTTAAAACTAGAGACTTGGATGTCGAAGTGGGAAGAACACTAGAAGAACCAAAGAAGAATGAAGTACCTATTCCAGATACAGATGAACTATTACCCCTGATTTCTAGGAAAGAATTTCACCAGCACGAAGTTACTCTACCAAAAGAAGATAAGAATCATAATGGAAAAAGGAATTTCGAGAAGAAGCTCACTGGAAAGAAGGCTAGAAAATTAAGTAAGAAGAGAGATAAGATCAAAAAGTTATAGAAGGTTGCAGAGGGAACTTCACAGAAGGAAAATTTGCAAAATTGGAACTTCGTCGGGATATCAAAACTGCATCATATGGCACTTCGCCATGGTGAAGCAATATATCCGTTGGGAATGGTATAACCGTTAGACCGACGGACCTAACATGTATAAAGGCATTTATGGTCAGAAAGTTTGCCACCAGACCGTTGGGACCGCACCATAATGGACATAACTAAGTTAATGAAGACTTCTTACCCATTACAAGAGATCTGCTGCCAAGTTATCGATTTATCCCGTTGCGCCACGCAACGAGAACACTTTTTCCAATTATGACTATCTAATCCCACAGAATAGTTGATTTCGCACAATGATCATCCCGTTATTTCCATTTATCCCATTGCATTGAGCAATTACTCTTCAAACCCGAGATATCCAACCATGAGCGTGTATGTCTAAAGAACTTAGCGCACTTGAAGAGTCTGTGAAGGAAGTACTCATAGACCTCATGACTGAGAGATTCATGTATGAAAGAGTGATGTATGTGGGTGTACAAGAGTCCTCGACGAGAGGAGTGCAATCCTCTCCGTCGATTGCTTGTGGAGCCCGACCATCCCGACCATCAGTGGAAAAGAGAACCAAACACAGAGATGACCTAGCAAATGCGAAGTTGATCCCGACCATATTTTCCAACTACATCCCGCCTCTGGCCAGCGCAGTCAGTCGTGATAGTGTGCCAAGAGATTTCGAGTACACCATGAATTCTCCATACCTCTCGAAGGGGATACGTGCAGTTTGAGCACAGCAGGACAAGATTGTAGCATTGAAGTTTAGTGACTTCAACCTCAGATATCGCAAGAACTATAGTATGCTCACCCCGTATAAATACCTAACCAGGACGAAGGGGAAGAACTCAAAGATAATCCCCCAACCGTGGAGGATGAACCTCGCGCAGTCCACCCTGTTAAACGTAATGAAAATCCCACACTTTGGAAGGCACCAAGAAGTCAACGCCTGTGTCAAGTTATTGCTTTCATGTTACCATGGTGGCTACTTATGGCTAGACTACCATATCACAGTCGATCCGACGTTGATCCATAGGATCACAGGATTAAGTATGCAAGGACCCAACCCACGGGATTTCTATCTAAGAAAAGCCACATATCGTGCACTAGCAAAAAAGATCAAGGATATATACGATGATGTTAAAAAGGGGGCAGGAGGCTACAAGGTAGCCTCCATCCAGAATGTCACAGTGCACCTAGCATGCCAACTAATAGTCGAAAAGTTAGTAAGAAATAACAGACCTACGCAGGTCACAGGCTTTGTCATTAACCTCGCAGGGAAGTGCGTGGAAGGTCTACAGATGAACTAGGTGAAGTACCTAGTTAATCAGTTGGAACTAGATTGTCATGAAGCACAGGATTAGGGCTATGAGTTTCACTTTAGCTAGCTCCTGATCCTCATCTCCTTTGTTTCCTGGGAGATGTTGGAAGGTGCAACCTTCCCGAATATTGAACCGTTCGAGCCACTTACTGTGAAGTTCACCACACTCTGGTACTCGAGTGATATGAACAAACAGTGGCAGTCAAACTATGTTTTTCACACATATTACCTTCAGCTGAAGAGAGCCATCGAAGATGAACCTCGCATGACTCCAAACACCCTACAAAGGTTCCGACTCGTGATGAAGTTCTACGCAAATTGACACTTCATCTACCTTACAGTGCGATCCGATGAACATAAGGAGCAACTTCATTCGTACTACAAACTCACAGAAGAGGACCTTGAGGACATCACTTAGGACTGGTCGACAGACCTCCTTATTTCGGCAAACCCTACAGAGATGTCTGACCCTGATAGCCCAGAGACCATGCACAAAGAACATGATACACCCGGACCCAGCAGAACAAAGAAGATCGAAGAAGTACAAGACTTAAGCAATGCCTCGGGAAAGACTGCTTCAATATCACCTAACTGAGGGTGTGATGATGAAGTAGGAGCTGAACACAAGCCAGGCAAAGTAACATCGCCCAGAGATGAGACTGATCCCCTAAAGAAGAGGAAGGTTTCTCTCCCAAAACCTTCTTCCCGAAAGAAATTGAAAACCATTGTGACCAAGATGAAGACTGTGCTCACTACCGATGATTTTGAATTCATCCTAGCAGCCCTAAATGACACTTTGCTAGAAATCGAGGAGAAACAAGAATCTAAGTAGGAGAAAATGTATGATAGAATTAAGGTCAAATTCTGAGGGGTACAACAGGCCCTTCAGTCTAGTCGTGTAGTTTCCACTACGCCCCTGCCATCAAGAGAACCAGAGTTGGGAGATGAGCAAGCCTAACTCCGCCAACTAGCTGATGCGGTCGAAGCTCGCCTTCATTGTGCTCAAGAAGAAACAGAACAAGCCACCCAGACCTTGAAGCAAGTGCAAGGCGTAATCGTAGAGCAATGTAGAGTTGCAGAACAAGAGAAGGTTGCTCTCGAGGCAAAGTTTGAAGAAGATAAAGTACAGATGAAACAAGAAAAAAAAACAGTTTCTCGCATAACAACTAGAAGTAAAAGTACCAGTCATACAAGAGTTTGTTGAACAAGAGGCTGTGGCATAGCAACAAGTCGAAGTAGCTCGAGGCTTTTGAAGTAGAACTAGTCAGATCAGAGTGACTCGGGATGAGTCACGGGTGAGTGTTGGGGGCTTGTTGCCACTTGACCAAGTTTTGAGGATTCTTGGTCATGTTTGACTTAATTTTGGGACTTCGACGGGCTGTCGAAGGAAGATCACAAGAAAAAGCGAAGATCATGGGATCTTGGCCCCTTTTAGGGCCCTTTTTGGGATTCGATATTATGTAATGAGTATGGGATGTCAGCCCATGGGTTTACCCATGTTTAGGCCTATTTTGTAATGTATAAATAAGTAGCGAAGTGATGTAAGAAAGAGGGGGAAAGAGACCTAGTAGGCCAGTGTGCTAAGTGTGAGAGTTGGATCTATGTGATCAAGAGTTGTAAGTGCTTTGTGCATATTGTGTGAGGCTTGCAAGGCTAGTGCAAGTAACTGTAAGAGACTATGTGAAGGCTTTGTGCTATACCCTAGCTAGAAGAAGGAGGATCTAGCGGAGTGCGCGCAGATCTCCTGTCTTCTGCCGAGTAGAACTTAGATGTTATGTGCCTGTAAGAAGCTTGACCAAAGATAATAAAGAAGAGAAGAGTTGGTGGACGTAGCCCTAGGGTGGGGGTGAACCATGTACATGCTGTGTTGCTATGCTTTGTGCGATGTATTGATGTGTTTACTTGCTTAGTGCTTTAATATAGATGAATAATAGATAGATATGTTGATGCTTAGTGCTTAATAGTATGGATGGTTGTTAAATCTGACTCATGTACGTATCTTTAGTGCTCAAGTACCTTAGATCTGAATGAATACTGTGATACTCTGTAACTAGGGTTTAACTGCGTTGTAACTAAGACTGGATATTGATGAATGTTAACTGTTGAGTGCTCTGTTAAGTGTTAAAATCACATATCTGTGTCCCAGCTAAAGTTGTAGATATCTAAGTCCTACAACCACCCCTGCCTCTACCTCGGGTGAGACTTCATCTGCTTCATAGGTGTTGCCAAAAGGGTCAGTAGTTAGGGTTTTGTTGGTGCATTGTTGTAGCGTTGAACCTTGGGTCTGCCCCTATGCCAACAGTAACTTTGTCCTAGAAAAGGTTGTGGCCATACCAAATAACATTGCATGAAAAATAGAGAATGAATGTCCACAACCTATTAGCAAAAAAACATTGTCTTATGCCAAAAAAACCCTAACATTGTCTATCAAGGTTCTAAATTGATAAACATGGAAATTCTACCATACAAATTGAAACAATAGAATCATAACATGACAAAGTAAACATAGCGTAGAAACATTTCCCATGAAGGGATTCCACTCTCATGCCAACCCGAGTCTCCCTAGTGTTCTCCTTAGAGAACGTGTTCTTGTCTAATTGTTCCATAAGGTGAGCTTCACCTACAACAACCATCAACTTCAGCCTAGGAGAGCGTTGGGAACCCATGCTCTTATCCTTGGTCCATCAACAGTGATGGCAAGATGATTCCCCATTTGTTGCAGAAGTCAAAGGAGAGGGGATTAACTCACTACTGAAGAAGGAAAAAGTAGGTAGTAATGCATGCCATGAGTGAAATCAAGAAACCTAATTTCAACATGAGAAATAAATATTTTTTCATCTACGTCTTTCTGAAGGCCATGATTTCATGCTCCATATCCACCATGGGGTCTTCACTCAATGAACCTATGACATAGCATCTACGTTTGTGGGATATCAAAGAATGCCCCTAATTTTACTAGATATTGATAAATACCTCTAAAAATCCTTTTGTTGAACCCCCTCCCAATACACCTTTCCAATAAAATAAACCCCTATTTTTACTAGATATCCCTTTTCATATCCTCCAAAATCTATAAACCCCCCAATTCCGTAGACCCCCCAATACCTACAATGTATTGACTTTATTTTGCACAATTAAAAAAACCCTTTTATGAATGGTTAACAAGAGGAAACCCTCGTGCTCTCCGCTATGGATCAATCCCATTCTCTTATCTCCACTATCAATTTTTGTTCCTAGTCATCATGCCATCGAATCCATTTGAGGGTTGAATTCACCATTGAGTTTTGAGCCTTTACTATCCCATTCTCACAATGCTTAAAACTTATTATGACCTTAACTAAATCACATATATTATGACCTGGAGTAAATCACATAGAACACAACAATTTCTCCTGCAATGACAATGATCCATTGCTATCATATATAAAAAGAAGTTCCAAACTAGACTTCCTCAAAACAAGATGTAGAAATCTTCCAAATGGACTCAAGACAAGACCCCAACCAATTTATGGTTGAATTCACTACCAATTCTACCCCGAGACTCGCTTCTCCAATATCACATAGTCAAGGAGCAAGAAGAAAGGATATGGTTGTAGGCCCAAATCCCAAGTACAAAATAATAAAAACACATGCAAACTGTAACCATTCTATGGTACTACTAATTATTGTGGACATCTACGAAGAAGTGTATTGGTGAATGGAGTAGTGAAGGGTATGACTCTCCATCTTGTTATTCATGCATGATGATACACTTGCAATTCCAAACTAAATTCCCTATATTATCATGGGAGGGGCATGAATCGAGAACACCCCCCCACCTTGTTACCTTTATAACTCCTTTTCCCAAGCCCACACCAAGGTTGTCTCTTTAGTGATGTGTTCTCACAACACTTGATAATAGGTTGTTGATTCAAAATCCTTGGCCATTGTGAAAATTCTTTCGATAAGGTGTGAGAGGCGAGGTTCTTCAAGGGTTATTTGATGCCTAAGAGATATTAATATAATAAATGAGTCACCAACCACTATTACACCTTACACGCCTTCTTCCTTGAGTAATGATAATCCTTTTCTTCCACCTCATTGTCGGTGGCAATGCTTAGTATGCATCTAAAGTCTACTTCTAAATTTCACAATCCTCACATCTACTGCCCCTTATGGTGCCCTCATTTTACTACTACATATTTTTCTCCATTAATTTTTATAACAAACATGATATGCTTATAATAATATATTACTAATAAATAATCACCATGTATTAGTGTTATCACCATGATCTAATAAGAAAAATTTGATTTGGCATGGACAAGGGCCAATACCTAGTCTACATTGTTGATGTGCATGGTGTGCATGTTGATCCAACCAATATCCAAGTCATCCATGATTGGCCAACCCCAACCACGCTCAATGAGCTTCAGAGCTGCTTAGGCCTTGCCAATTTCTATCGTAGGTTCGTTTTGGGATTCTCTCATATTACATGGGCCATCAACCAAATAATTAGAGGTGGTGGTAAGGAAAAACTTTTGTGGGGACTGTCCCAACAGAAAGAGTTTGATTATCTTAAGCAACTCTTGTGCTCAGCCCCAATGATTTCATTACCTAACCTACAACAACCCTTTGAGATCGAGACAGATGCTTCAGACTATTTTGTGGGCACAGTCATCACTCAACACGACCACCCTGTGTCTTATCATAGTGAGACACTATCAGATGTCGTTCATAAGTACCCTACTTACGACAAAGAAATGTACTCCATTGTGCAAGCTTGCCACCAGTGGAGGCATTATGTTCTCGGGAAGGAGACAAACATACACACTGATCATAATCCATTACATTTCATGCAAACAGAAGGTAAATTACAGAATGACTGCCATCAGAAGTGGTCCACATATTTGCAGCAATTCCACCTCAACATCAAGTATAAAACATGAAGTACCAACTGGGTTGTTGATTCCCTCAGCTGACCTCCAGTTGTCACACTCACCACAGTGATAGATTCTTATGGACACAAGACCTCTGTATGGCCCCACCTATGAGACAGATCCTGAGTTCCCCAACACCTACCAAATATTGGGCACAAACACAACGGTCACTAATTTCCATCTTCAGGATGAGTTGTTGTGCCATGTGGGCCATCTATGTGTTCCATCAAACGAGTGAGCGAAGCTGATTTGGGAATCCCACTACAGTCGGGTGGTAGGACACTTCAGCATGGAAAAGACAGTGGCAATGTTACAGCGAAATTTCTACTAGTCGAAACTTTGACAAGATGTTAGCAAGTATATCTGGTCCTGCACTCCCTACGCTATTTCCAAAATGACCACTAAGAAAGAAGAATTATACACTCCTCTTCCTACTCTCGAGAAGCCCTAAGAATCCATCTCAATGGAATACATGTTGGGCCTTCTGTCCCTCCAGATATTGAGCGGCGCAGGACGTGGACCCTGCAATTCCCACTTCGACGCTTTTGCTTGCTACTGCTGCAGCGACCTCATCCCTCCCTTATTTTCTGCTGGTTCAATTCCAATATCCAGTCCACGCCGCCTAATTTGTCCGCCTTCCTGACTCCTCTAACTTTATTGTTAATGACGACTTTTGGAGACTGAAGAGCGAACAACCCAATATGCAGCAAAAACTATGCAACCCTATTGCAGAAACAAGGAGGCATGCTCGCTCACATCTACATATACAAGGATTTTTCGCAGATCTATAGGTATTTCTTCCCTCACATGAAATGGAAATGGTCAGACCTAAATAAAGAAAGAAAGTATAAATGGCGACTCGGGGGTGAGAGACGTGTTCTGAGACTGCGTGTGGGGTCTTGGCGGGGGAATAATTTACCTGCATATGCATATCATTCATTATTTATTGAAGGACGTAGTAGAGGGACGATCAAATCGAGGAACAGTAAAATAATGGAACATGGGCAGAGAGTCGAAGAAATTTGTTCACCGCAAGGTTTCCAGAGGCCCTGCACCTGTACGTATATTTAGACTTAACCCTCTTCGTCATTGCGTAAATACTCCATCTTTATCTTCACCGCCCCGTATTGTTGACATGATGTGAATTCTGACGTCTTGGAGATTGAAGATTTCCCATCAAAGGAATCTTCAATTTGCACGTCGACGCTCTACTAAACTAATCTTTCTGTTCTGGCCGACGCTCTACTAAACTAATCTTCTGGAGGACGATCATGAAAAAAGGATAATGCTACGTTTGTTTATTTTTGTCCTCAAATAAATTCTTTTGTAATCAACGCCCAAAGCGTGGATGATAAGTCTTCCACCAGTCTCGCTTCATATAGATGTTGCTTTGAAGACGATCTTCTCTTTATGCTGGTTTAATAGCTTTGGCAGTAGTTTAAACGTTCTATCTTTTAGATGTTTTTTGGTGATTTTTTCAATTTGACAACAGAAATTAGTGATTTTGTTTAGATTTATATTACCGGATTTCGACAAAAAAATCCCAAAAAATAAAACATTTAGCCAATGCCATAGCTTTGTGTCCAGTCCCCCTGACACAAAAGTCACATATTGAAAAGTGCAACTCATAGGTGATACAATTCGACAATGAAATCCAAGGGTGGAATAAGCGTTTCATTGGTTGATCATTTCTCCTCCAATAGCGCTCTTATTAGTCGCTACCCTTCAAGCTGCAGGGACTATTAGTAACCTGTTTTTCAATCTTCTATTAATCCTTTTACGCATATCTACCATTTAAACCAAAGTTTTGAAACAGTGATAATATTTTTCAACTCAAATTTTCTTTTTAAGTCGAGGCTTTATTTGGCCTCATATCAAGATAAGGGTAAAATATTTGGTTTCAAACTTATCAATTCAGACCTGCATTAAGGTGCATTAAGTTATACATAGTTTCATGTGAATTAATGCTAGCTTTGACGTTAGCATTACTTTATAAACATTTAATGTTTATGCCTCTTTTGTTTATTGTATCCTAGGTAATTTTGGATTAAATTTATGTTGTGGTCTACAACTATGTTGCCGTGTCCAAACGCTGCAGATGAGCGTTGCGTGCTTAGCGCTATCCAGTTGTAGTTTGCATGTTGGATCAACTTCTATTTCTTCCAACAACGTGACCAACAGTGTGAGGTCATGGAGGTTGTCAAAGCCATGTTACTACCAACATCAGGCCATGGATCCTGTTAAAGCTATGTTACAAAGCTATTTTACCACCAGCGTGAGGCCGTGGAGCCTGTCAAACCTGTCATACTACGCAAAAAACAACTCATCTCGTTGGAGCATTCAATTGCTATTGCATACCAGAGGAATTACTAAAGAAATGTTTTCCTACAAGTACATTAAACTAAAAAAATGGTAAATTACCTTGCCATTTGTCCAACTCTTGCTTCCTGGATTCATTCTCTTAGCATGTTGTAAACTTGTTGTAAAGGAAAATAGATGTTGAATCCATATACATCTCTTTATTGTTATCAATTCGCTAGCTTATTTTCATGTGTAACAATAAATTAACACAAATTAACACCTTATTTTCCCGTGATTTCTATGTTTGTGATAAAATTTATTTACCATGCCAAAAGTGAGATGCCAATACCATACCTAAGTTTCCCTTGACTGGTGATGCAATAGTTGTTGTTGTCAATTGCAATAGTTGTTGCTGTCAATTGCAGGAAATGACCAAAAAATATATAATCAGGGTTACCTGGTAATGTCCAAGCTGTAAGGAAGAGCCATCCATGGGGTTACATGTTAATTTCCATGCTGCAAGGAAGAGTCGTCCATGCCCCATGGGAAATGGCTGGTGGGAAAAACTGTTTGAGACCCGAGCCAATGGCCAAAGCATTGGATGCCTCATTGATTCCTCAACTAATATGATGTTGAAATGGATTCCACTTCCAGTGCTTGAAGAATTGCATTGAGCCCTCGACTTCATCATCTTGTAGTAACAGAAAATGAGTCCACTAACATCTGTGTGGGAGCTCTCCCTCGACTTCATCATCTTGAAGCAGCAGAAAATGAGTCCACCAACATCTATGTGGGAGCGCATGGTGTATATGAGGTCTGGTCTCAGGCATGGTGGATAGTGAGACATTTTATGTCAAAGAAAGGGCTCTTTCCATGAATGTTTCCACCCACCAAAGCTTCTTTATCCTTTCTCCAGACCCATATTTTCACACATTATTTTTAATACTCTTTCATCCAACCCCTTCACCTCCTCTGCAAATTCCTCCATCGTCTCCCTGCAATATGCACCATGACACTGATTAGTATTTTTTCGCCAAGCTTATCATTTAAAATAACCAATGTCTTAGCAAGATCATTCATCCAAATGATTAGTACATAGTGAGTAATAATATTATTGTACTTCAAATTGGAAGACAAAGGTTGCGTCACTATGTTAGTTTTCAGGGACAAGGGTTGGAGGAAGAAGCTCGTTTTCCAGTCGTGTCTATTTTAGTAGTACTGAAGTTCAAGCCTTGTGAGAGAGCACTTTCAAGCATTTCCATAATAGTAGGATCCTGGAATTGTGCATGCATGGTGAGCTTCCTCTCTTCTTGATTTCATAGCTCCTTCATGTCAATCATTGGTACCAACCAACCTTTGGCCCTATCCTTGGACGCAATTATAAATTACATCAAACCTTTGTGTCAATTGATTTCAACTCCCAAGCAGGTATTCGAGCTTCAGGCACATATTCATTTACACTTTTCGGGGCATGTATTCATTTACACATTTCAAATAGACCCTGGTTTCAAATAGATGCGGACACATTTCAAATAGACTATGGTTTCAAATAGATGTAGTTTTAGTTCATTTGTCGAGCTTGAGACAAGTATTCATACACGGGTTTTCTGGGCACGTACTCCTATACATGTTTCAAATAAGGTTATATTTAGGAAACATGGAATTAATCATGCATTTAAAACGTATCTTAAATAAAAATATATAAAATTTGAGCACTGACTCAACCTTGGATCCATTTTGTTCTGGGTTGATTCAAGTACGATGCACATTTTCCTGCTTGGAATTTGCTTTTCAAATCTGCTTGGTCATTTGAAGGGAGATATAAATTTCTTCAATATCCCTCATTCCCATTTTAGTAACCATCTTAAGCTCTATACAACTATGAGTTGATTTAATGTATCCACTAGCACTCGGCCAGCTCAAGCCCTCCAGAGAAATGGGGTTTAGCAGGTTCTTATGTTTGCTACAGAAGAGTGCATCATCATCATATTGTAGAAGAAGAAACATAAGCATATCTCCATTTTTATTTCATAAAACATCATTCTACCCCTACAAAGTTATAATACCGTGCTTTTTATTTTTTGCCAACAGAGATATACATATTGCAAAAGCTATCGATCCCAGGTTTGGTTTTGTTATAAATCAAACCGATAACCTTAAACCCCAAAAAACAGAACACACCGCTTCCCATCACCCTGAGGAGGAGGTGAATGATGTCCCTAAAGAGGAAAGAGGTGTAGGGTTTGATTCCAAAGTTAAAATACAACACCCTTGGCCAAAGTGGATTTCTTTAATGGAACACTTGGTGGAAAATAAGTACTTTGAAATCCTATCACCCTATGATGAGAAGAAGGTTCTAGTACCTCAGGCATGTTTAAGAATATTAACCTTGTCAAAACTGCCTACATCAACTTTGTACGAGACCATTTTGACATACTACGGTATGATAAACAACCTATTATTTCTTTCATTTTTTTGTTTGGTTTTATAGTTTTTGAATTTTATTTATTTATTTATTGGACAAGATGCTTCCTTCTGTGGCAAGTTGGCTAAGAATCCAAGTGACCATCCAAACCAAGCTCTCGTTGACTTCTTTTTTTTCCTTCTCTGTACATATGTCCATGCATGCGTGTATGTAGATATATTTATGCATGTGTGTACTGTGTGGGTTTCTGGCATTTATTTGCTTGTTGGTGGCACTTCATTCTTCTAGATTTCTACTTTGTTGCAAGACCATTTAACAATGAAAACATATAATAAATAATTGAAGTTGTACATAACATATTTCCATTTACTAAGGCATGGATAATTCTGCTAGTAAGACTAGTTTATAAACTAGTATAATTTCCAATCTTCAATCTGAGACTTGTTAACTGAGCTTCAATGAAGATCTAACTAAAAAGTCACCCATATGGATGTTGAATGGTTCATCTAAAATAAAATTTGAAAGATAGTAAAATTTCTAGAAATGAATAGCTTCCATGTTTAAAAATTCCCTTGGTAATTGGTGAATAAATAGGATCACCATTATGCTATCAACGAAAAATAGGATCACTGAAGTTCTCTATGAATTTAGCCACAATTAGGTGTTGAACAACATCTCAATGAATAGTTGATTTAATTGTAGATAGCATGTTGAGGAGACCAGTTTCTATGCTTGAATTTCCAAATTTTGATTAAATTTTCATTAACATGACTTCAAAACTTGAAACCTGACTATCATCATTGATACTTTATATTCCCCTCTATCAAGTGCAAGGTGAGAAGATTTTTGAAGGGATCCAAGCTTGAGCTTTTGGACTCTTTTATTCTTCATTTTTTCATCATTGTATCTGGTGGATTTGGTTGGTTGGGCCCGAACCAATTTCATCAATGTCTATGGTGGTTTCATGTTATATACAAAATAATAGTAATAAGAGAAGTAAGTTAGGTTAATAATAAAGAAAAATTATAAAGTAATAAAATAATAAATAATAATGAAATTTTAATTATGAGAAATATCTTTTTGTTAAAACACCAAGGCACCTCCTTTATGTATATTTATGAGGATCTTCATTCTTGTAAAAGACATCTTATACATTAGCATTTTACATATATCAAATATTACCTCCTTTATGTATATTTATGAGGATCTTCATTCTTGTAAAAGACATCTTGTACATTAGCATTTTACATATATCAAATATTTATTTGTCTAAGCCCATTGGACAAAATCAATTAAATA
>JASDQU010241743.1:88981-106391 GCA_032191745.1 Picea mariana | reverse complement strand
AACTTACCCATCATGGCCCACAAAACATTTGGTGTTTCATCTCCTAGGGTTAGGTTTTTGGAATTCATGAGTAATGTTAAAAATGCCTATGGAGCCTCATTGCAATCATTTTTCTTAGACGAATTTGCATAGCAGCCACATCTCTTCTCAGAGATAGCTACTACCATTTTAGCAAGTTGTTTCTAGTTTTGCAGTTTTACAGTTTCAACCTATTTTCTTTATTCATAGAAGTTATTGTTCACTGGACATCTGTTGTTGTTCTTCGTATCTTTGTCTTATTGTATTCAATATTATTCATTTTGTTCTGCTCATAAATCCAGATTATTCTGGCATCGATCATCCATACCTTGGTTGGAGAGTGTAAGTAGAAGTTGAAGCTGTTTGTTACCCAGTAAATCCTTGGTGGTTTGGGTTGAAAAAATAGGTTTTCAAGCCTATGGAGTATTCTGTTTAGGTGAGATAATTCTGGGAATAGTTTTCCCTATGGGTTGGGCTAGTGGGTGTTGTAACTCCTTGAGAAAGTTTGTATTCCAAGTGCTATAGAGCTCTGAGATTTCCTAGACGACTTGTTGTTGATCCCTGGAAGGGAAGTGGGAAAACCTGAAGGACTGTTAAGAAGAGAAAGGAGTGCATTTCCTTGGGTGGGACAAGTTGTGGGGAATGAGAAATAATGAGTTAGGAACTGCTGCTAGAGTGGGCACCAGAGCCTTTTATTTACTGTGTTGATTTTCATACCTTATATTGGCTCAGGTATCCTTTTTTCTGGTGGAGTCATAGCCCCAAATCAAGGGTGACCTGTTGTTGAGAGTGTATGAACAACATAGTCTACGACTGGGAGGGATGTCTGAAGTTTGTATGCAGTTGGTAATTTATAACAAAAGATAAGTGTTCTTTTGTGTGTGTTTACATGTTGTTTATCGTGTGTATGTTTATGTTAATTCTATTTGTTGAAATTGTACATAATTATGCATGGATATCCATGTTATTGTTAGTTCTGCATAACTGTTGCATATACATGACATGGAGGTTAACAAGTGTTACTTGTTAGTCAACTTTAGTAGTATTGACAATGAAATTTGGGTGTGAGGCTTGAATCATCGTGTGTGTTGGGAAACAATTGCCCCGCATGACACAGCAATGGTTGTGCATGTACTTTGTCTCAATGAATTATTTCTGCAATTAGAATTGGTATCATAGAAGAAAATTTGCGTGGTGTGACTCAACTTGGGGATGGGTACGTTACACATGTTTTTCTTCTTGGCCTCCTTACAATTCTTTGAATTCAACTTTGGATGTAATTTTCAATTCTTATCTTCATTATGACCATCAATAGTACAATGGTTACAGTGGTTGGTTGGATCCTTTTATTGACTAGTAGTAACTTTTGTCTTCTTATCCTTTCCTTTCCTTGTCTTCTTTCCCTCCTTCAAAGTGTCTTAGTGGCCTGTTTGCTTGGAACCATTTTGTTGTCGTCCCTTCTTGGCCATCTCCTGATACAAGGCTTGCACATAGGCCTCCTTGTCCATCTCTAGACATGATACTTACACACATACCTCATCAATGGTCCTAAGTTTAAAGAGCATCACTTTCCTCCTTAAATGACTCTGTAGACCACCTGCATACTTCCACTTAGTTACTAGGGGATCATCCTCCAACCTAAGCATCTCTTTTTCATAACCATCCTCCAACTTAAGCATCTATTTTCCATAGCCACTATGGTGACTAGCTCCACTTGTGTGAGTGATGGGATTTGATGTGCCAAGCATACAAATCATGGTATGTTGGGACTTATATATTGTTGTGGGCAATCCCTCACAAACAATGTGGGAAAATACACACACAATTTCCTTGTGACTATCCCCATTGACATAATGAACATGGTATGCTGACCTTTATATGTTGTCATGGACCATGCAAATGTCCAATAACATCCAATCTAAGAAATTTCTAAATCATAACCAAATTACATTTAAAATTTTAAAAATATTTTATATTAAATTATAATACATTAAAGTTTTCACAAAATCTGGTGGTTCTTCTCTTACTCATGTAAGAAGGCACTCATCAAATATAATATGACACTAATTCCAAATCTTTTTAAAAACTCAAAATTACGGATCTTATCAAAAGTTGAGATTTTCATACCACACTATAATAATATCTTATGATTTTTATGTATTTACTTTTAAATTTTCAAATTTCAGTGGCATGGATATGCGTGATTAAGATTCTATTTATTTGTTAGTGCTTTAACCTTTATTACGTTGTAAGGTTATAAAAATATAACTGGGCTTGCATTGCATTAACTCGACGGCTACTTTCTCTAGTTTCCGTTATAGAGAGAACAATTAAGAATATATATATATTAAATAGGAGTTGGCTAGTTATTCTTGTTTTTTTTTTTTTTTTGAATTTAGTTATATAAATTTTGTTCAAAATTCATTTTTGAATATAGAAATAAATTTATTATGTTGAAAAACTTTAGAAACATTAAAATTATATAAAAATAATCACTTAAATTTATGAATCCAACCATTTTTAACTAGATTTCAAGTAAATATCTCTGAAAAAAATCATAATTTAATAGAACCTTTAACATAAGACTATTAAATATTAAATATGTAATTATGACGCTGTAGCATTATGTATTTTATAAATGGCAATGATGATGAGAGGCACAGGCTTGTGTGCCTGC
This sequence comes from Picea mariana, assembly GCA_032191745.1. Taxonomy (NCBI): domain Eukaryota; kingdom Viridiplantae; phylum Streptophyta; class Pinopsida; order Pinales; family Pinaceae; genus Picea; species Picea mariana. Next base: position 103,696 of record JASDQU010241743.1, on the reverse strand, counting down.
ATACATTTCAGAATCAGACTTTGTTTTCACTTTAATGAATATTTATTTATTAGATCATTATGATCAAGACCCTTACAGTAAGATTTTCTCTAGCAGATGCAGCACGCCACACTATTATATGAATAGGATAAGACACTTAGCTTCATAAGGTACTTGCACGATAATATCCACAACCAACTGAACATGCCTATACTCTTGATATATCTGAACATATACCGTTTAAAATAAAGAAAAAATTGGCATTCGTTATAGACTGACAATTTCGCTTTGTTTGCAGAGAATGATGTTAAAAAACATATTTTGCATCCTTCCATGAAGAGAGAGGAGGTGTTTCTGAGTTCATCCACGTGAGATCCTTGTGAACTTCAAGATGTCGATCTCCGTAGAAGCCAGAAATGGATGATATATTTTGTATTTCTTTCATCTCATCAGGTGTGATCTTAACAGAAAGAGCACCGATATTTTCTTCTAAATTCCTCACTTTGGTGGTTCCAGGAATTGGTGAAACATCATTTCCCTAATGGTGAATCCAAGCAAGTGAGAGTTGACCCAGGGAGCATCCCTTCCTCGCACCTCCTTCCTGGACTTAGCCCCTCCTGGTTATGCCCTTTAGTCCATGTGACCGCTCTCATAAGGCTGCAACATTATATCCTTCTGTCGGGGTTTCAAACCTTCAAGTGTTAAAATACGCTTGTCCTCAGGATCTACGATACCTCGAATCCTGAAGCGCCCTTTTTCACACTAGCTCCCCTGGCTAGGCTCCTGGCCCATATGACCACCATACCCGTGACTGCAGTCTTGCCTCCTTTCGGAGTGTTGGGTTTCAAGTTCCCGATGAGCTCCAATGTCCGTTAGCCCTCCAGGCTAGACTCTTGGTCAACGTGACCTCCTCTATAGGACCGCAGTCATATCACATATCGGGGCTACAGGGTTTCCAAGGCCAAGGTGCAGTCGTCCTCAGGATTCGCGATCCCTCGAATCTCGACTCCCCGCTATGCTGACAGCTAGCAACTCCTGTCCACCTTTAACTTAATCAACGGTCGTGATCGTCTAATGGATCAACGGTCCCTGATCTCCCTCGGGGTTCGGGGTTTCAAATGTCGAAGAACATTTGCCTACGGGACTGTCGATCCCTCACATCCCGATTCTCCGCCATATTGGCAGTTGGCCCACACAATGGCACCTCCTTCCTTGTCTGCTGTACTGACAGCTGGCTTCCACTCATCAAGGTATCGGACTTCGCGATTCCATCCTGCATAACCACTTTGTCACCAGGATCCCTGATATCCCGATGACCCAAACGCCGATCAACCACTTCCTGTCGGGACTTTCCCCGATGGCACCAATTGCTGCCATGCATCCTCCTCTAATGGACGACCCTGATTTCTCCGAGTTTTCGAGACTCGTGATGTCCCAATTCTTTCGACTTCAAGAACCCCGATTTCCCGATGCCGAATATCCCGACTCTCTTCATATTTCTGACACCTGTCTCCCCAAACGGACGGCTTGGATTTGTGCTGGGTTTTCACTATGGACTTCCCCGATCCCTTGTCTATGGGAATGCCGATATTTCGACTCCCGATTTCACGAACGTCGATATCCCGATGACCCCGGGACTTTAACTCTACCTATGAGAGTTTAACTCCTACGCAACTCCTGACAGATCTGATGGCTATCGGGTATTTAGACCCAGATCCGACGGTCCAGATCTCTCCTTCTACGCACACTCCAGAGACTAAACTCCGGGCATCTTCTCCCGATCCAACGGCTGACGGGTATCTGCCCAAGATCTGATGACTTAGACATGTTCCACCACGTGCACTCTTCCACTACTTCGTGGATGTGGAAAGATCGACGGTCCAAATGTTCTCATCGACCTTGGGGGTTTACAGTCCCGATTTCCTCGCTATTCGCGAAGATAGAGGAAAAAGGAGGGCAAGGCATGTAACGCCCTTCTTTCTTTCATCAATCTAACAGTCGTTAATGACCACAGATCTTCCAACGAGACCTCGTCCGTCAATTCGTTAATCATCCCTACACTGCTACTTCGGGATTTCAAGACGATCATTCCTCCTCGTACAAGGTTGTTAAGAATTGCGCATTCAAGTCCTTTTTCCGGGTTCTTGATGAACCTTTCCAAGGAGGGAAAGTCTCTATGGAGAGATCTATTTCGGGGCATCTTGGAAGACAAACAAGGGAAAGAAAATTCCCGAGGGCAGGCTGGAAGTCTGACTTAGTTCAATCTAGGAATAATTAGATTTATTTATCAACGTAAGCCATACGTAGTTTTTCTGTTACAAACATATATCAATCATTTCTTATTAAACTCTGCACAAACATTCTAATACTGTAATCATTCACAATTTCACAGTTCTATAAGCATATATGGCAGTATATGAATTTCAAGAAGCAATATGTAAAACACTTATCAGAAATAACACCAGAAGTGGGTGCAACTGCTGAGAGGGGTGCTCGTTTCCACCCAATCGTAGGCGTAGCGAATCCTAGTGGATTTACCACTAGCCACCCCCGAGCTGAGACCACGATGCTCTGAGACTGTGTCTCTCTGTCTACCAGTAACCAGGAGCGAAGGTTGCAATCCTCCCTCTCTGCTATCACTCACTCTGCGTAATGCCAGAGTTCCCCTCACGTCTCCCCTCGCAATCGCTTCCACCATACGCCTTATCCTCTTGCGAGGTTGCATGTGGCACGATTACCCTCGCGTCGATTAGGCCTGACGACTCTATGGATGGGCGGTTCACCATCCCATCCCTCATCAAGCCGTCCACCTACCAGCCTGCGAGACATTAAATTTGGGGCCAGCGAGACGCTTTTGGTTCTCTAGGCTAGTGGAGTCCAAATACGGTATAAATACTCAGTGGAAGTTAATGCCACCTTTTCAAGTGCCTTCCACCACCATCGTGGTCTCTTTTCTGCACATCCCCTCTTAGCATTCCTGCAATAAATTCAAAATGTTATTCACATTCATTGACCTTTTCCTCAAGGTCCATTTACATCACATATTCATTTTTATGAGGTTGCCATAGTTCTTGGCCAGTCCAGTTATATTTACAAGCTGGGGGAAACAGGGTGTTACACCTCGGAGAGAACCTGGGTAGGTGTAGGAACAAAACTACTAGCAACATTGTACCCAAGAGGAATAAAATATTAGACCCTTTGGATGGATTCTGGGCAGTATTAGCAATGGAAGTATTCAAAGCGTTATACCCAGGAGGAAGTGATGGATTTGATCTAAGAGAAAGTGGTGTTCCAAAAGGAGCTTGAGTGATAACCACATTTATGACAAAAACATACATAGCTTGTGGGACCATGGTAGAGTTAGTAAGATGGAGAGGAAGAATTGTGTGAGAACCAACCAATAATTGGTCTAAAGCTGTGACAACATTACTGATCATTCCATTAAAATGATATAAATGTACTATATAAGTAGTGGAGGTCATAGGAGTATGTGATGCCATAGGTTGATTAGGACCCATTCCTAATTTGTCAAAAATATTGTGTCCTGAAGAGGTCCTCCAAAGAGAACAGATAGGGATAGACCTAGGGTTAAAAATTCCAGTTGTATGAACCAGTGTTGTAAACGACTCATTCTGAAAAAGTGGATCATCTACACCAGAATTTGCGTGAGGTCAAGTAGGTATTCTAGTATAATCTTCAACAACAACGTCTCTCGATGAATTTATCTGGAGAAAATGTGGATCTCGTACAACACTCAATAACATATTTATGGGAAGTATGAATTCCAATCTCAAAGGCTACATTGTTATTGACTTCCCATTCAAGAGAACCCTCTGGTGAGTTAGGAAGCAAAGGAGTGTATTCTTCTGGATCTTTCGGAGGAAACCCTTTCATCCTATGTGAACGATGAGGGTCGATGTTCCCCGCACCAAATAAAGAATAAAATAAATCTATGGCCAACTAGAGAAACAGAGAACACTCACTAATAAAATCTAGATATCAAGCACATGAACAAACCTTCTTATTTCGAAGTCACTAGTTAGTGATGAAATCCAACATCGTGAAATCAAGACAAGAAGGGGCTGGGATAAAGTGGGTGGAAAAGTTAGATTGATGACCTGATTAACAGACTTACACCTTGGTGCAAGCTTCCACACATAATCATGGGTATACCCTCCAAGGATCCCGAGTGAGTTTAGTCAACGTCAATTCCAGGTACCATGAATACTTTCCCCTCCATAGTCACCTCGTGTAAATACTCTAAATACATAGGCCACTAAGGTTACCAAATATGACAATGATGCCTGGGGAAATAGTCGACAGTCCGATCCACGCGCAAAGGCAGGGTATCTAAACCGAAAATCAACTCGAGAAGGTCCCCACATGATTTTCTTCTCAAGTGACCCCCAATAATACGTGCAATATCTACACTAAGACCAACAAAGCAGGGTGAGTAACTTTGTCGACCCTAATGTGACCTCATGATTGACCCTTGTATTAGAAGGGCTTCCCAGGAGAAAATGTAGCAAGTGGATTTGAACTCTCCCTATCACAAGATACTATTGTGTGTTTTGATGCTTTGTAGAGTGTGCCTTACAACCTATTCCAAAGCGCTATCCTAGCTAATGTTGGTGTAGAAAATTTCTAGAAAATAAAAGTTCCTAATAGATTTTAAAATTACCCTGTATTTTAAAGGTTGTTGCTTACTCAAAAGGGAAACATAAATGAAACTGATGATGTATTTGACCTTGACCCAACAAAATGAAAGAAGAGATGATATGCAATCATTTAATTCGATGAACTCTAATTACAATAGGGAGAATGTGTCTCTTTTTGGAATACAAAAGCTAGGAAACACAATTTCTCAATTATTGAATGAAAAAAATTCCAAATAATAAAAAACTACTAAATTTTCCAATTTTCTCTTTTTACAAATATTTGAATGCAACAATTTTCTTGCAAAGACTAAATAACTTCAATTCTTTCTTTCTCAAATCAAATCATATATTTAATGGAGAAACAAATGCATGGTCCAAGAAAAATAGCACATTCCCAACACTATTCCCAAATCAAACTCACAATGTAGACCAAAATGAAATGATAAGAAAACCTTTTGTCAAATACAAACAAAAATTGTCTCCTAATCAATTAACAATCCAAAAAGTAAAAACAATCCAAAACTCAAAATAAACCAAGGACTCCTTATCAAACAAGCACTCATGACCAAGATCTTGAGATTATACCCTTGTGACAAGAAATCAAAAGAAAAACTTGCAAAGCTTGTAAACAAGACTTTCAATTTCCAAAAATGAATCAAATTTAGGATTCAAAGTTATAAATCAATCATTCACTAGTGTCAAAAGTTCTTTCCAGATAGTAGAGGAAAAACTGGGTAGAGAAAAGAAAAATAGCTATCACCCAACAATTCCTACAAGAATCGTCCCATGGTGTAGAGGAGTACAATGCAATGATCTAGGATCATCACAGGTTGTCAATAAGGTATAGTGCGACATCGTCGCCGTGGTCTGCACCAGTAGAGTGCAGCGACATAGGATTGTCGCAGGTTGTCAATAGGGTGCAGTGCAATGATCTCTTCAATGGCTCGTTTCTCCAACACACACACCTTTTCTCCAATGCATTTGATGAAGAAGATCCACAATCTGACTTAGAGAACTAAAGAAAAGCTCTCAAGTATAATCTGTAGTAGAACTCTTCATGCATATGCAAGCCCTTGAAAACCTTATCCTTTTCCATAAGAGATACATGTTTATATAGGGTGAAAGAGAGATGGATTAGGGGATTAGGATGATCCCACTAAATATGAGAAGCAATTAAGATCCAAACCGATCAGAGGCCACCTCATCTTCTAGAATATTCCCTTCTAGAACATTCATGAATTTTGACTTTTCCTTTTCTTAAGCATCATCACACCCTATGCATAGGAAGCATGCGACGACATTGCGGTCCAATTTTAGTGCATAGTGTGACGATCAGGCATCATCGCACCTCATGCATACAGCAGGGTGTGATGACCTTCCTTGTTATAGTTTTTGAAAGAGGAAAAGAAAACCACTTTTCTCATGGAGACAGTCTCTTTTAATATTTTTAGGGAACATGAGAACATGTTGTCACTTGATCATTGAGGTGAACAAAATAATGTGTAACAACAGTCTAATCTGCAACCTAAGAAGGGTAATGAGAAGTCAAAGAAGGACATAGGAAAGTGGTGTGAATACCATAATATCCCTTGGAAAAACACCGGTGTATGTCTCTCTAAGCAATGACTAGTGGTTGAGCTGAAAGATTCTAAGTTAGAGGTAGCTTCTAACTTCAAATCAAATCAAGAAGGAGGGAAGAAAAATATCGATGTCGAACCCAATGCCACTGTCGCTACAACCAAAGTCTATCCAAGTGAACCAGAAGAACCGGAGGAAGGGGAACACCTCTTTCATTCACAAATGTGGGTAAAGGGGACATCGCTTCATTTCATTTTCGATAGTGAAAGTCAGAAGAACATGATCTTAGCAAAGGTCATCAAGTGGCTAGAACTATCGATAACACCACACCCGTAGTTCGACACCATCAACTATCTTCTCCAAGGAAGAGATCTTTGCATCATCCAACAATGTCGTCTACCCTACAACATCAAGCCCTTCAAATATGAGGTATTGTATGATATTTCTCCCCTTGAAGTTTATGATGTTATTTTAGGCCAATCATATTTGTGGAAGCGACATGTTGTGTATGAGTCTAGACCTCGCAATGTTATTATTACTTTGGATATAAAATTGTACAGGATACTATAGGTAGCGCCTTCTATTTATTTAATCTCTGCTAAGAAATGCAGTAAGGTCATTTAACAGACTGAGAAGTTCGCCTTCTTTGTGATCCGTGCTCACAGTAAGTAGAAGGTCGTCACCACATCTATCACCTTTGCATAGAGTATCTCTTTGCAGCAGAAGCAAGTGGACAAGATTGTGTAAGAGTACAAAGACATCTTCTCCTCACCCACCAGAGTACCGACACACTGCCAAGTCAAGCATCCAATTGATCTAACCCCCAGTGAACCTCTACCTAATGGACCAGTCTATCATCCCTCACTGATGGAAAATGATGAAATCAAATTTCAGATCCAAGTGCTACTTCAAAAAGGGCACATCCGACCCAAATCCTCCCTTTGTGTAAGCCCGATTGTACTAGTGCGGAAGAAAGAAGAGACTTGGTAGCTCTGCATTTATTACAGAGCATTAAACAAAATCATAGTCAGGAACTGGTACCTAATTCCCTAAATTGATGACCTTCTTTACCAACTCAAGAGGGAAAAGTTCTTCTACAATATTGACCTAAAGTATGGCTACCGTCAGGTTCCCATCGAACCAAATGATGTATGGAAAACAACTTTCAAATCTAAAGAAGGTCTCTTGAAATGGATGGTCATGCCCTTTGGCTTAACAGATGCACCAACAACGTTCATGAGTTTGATGGATGATGTATTAAGACCCTTCACTAACTCTTTTGTGGTAGTATATTTGGATGAAATCCTCATCTTCAATAGAACTTTGGAGGAGCACATGCAACATATTCAACAGATTTTAAGCACTCTGCGACAACATAAGCTATATGTGAACTTGGAAAAATGATCCTTTGGAATGAACATGGTCCAATACTCGGGATACATTTTTGATGAGCATGGGGTACATGTGGATCCAAATAAGATCCAAATCATCCATGATTGGCCAGCCCTGACCGCACTAACTGAGCTTTGTTGCTTCTTTGGACTTTCCAACTTCTACCGACGGTTCGTATTGGGATTCTCCCATATTTCATGGGCCCTCAACCAAGTGACCAAGGGTGGTGGAAAGGAAAAGTTCGTATGGTGGAAGGAACAACAACGAGCATTTGATGATATGAATCATCACTTCTGCTCAACTCCAATACTCTCCTTACTCGATCTGCAACAACCATTCAAGATTACGATTGATGCATCCGACTATGTTGTAGGTGCAATTCTCACTCAACATGGTCATCCAGTCCAATACCATAGTGAGACAGTCTCAAATATCGTCCAAAAATACCCCACCTATGACAAGGAAATGTATTCCATTGTGCAAGCCTGTCGTCAATGAAAACATTACATTTTGGGAAAGGAGACAATCATCCAAACTAATCACAAGCCTCTGCACTTCATACAAACATAGGGGAAGTTGTAGAACAACCGCCATCAAAAGTGATCCACATACCTGCTACAGTTCCATCTCAACATAAAGTATAAGAAAGGGAGAAAAAATCGTGTCGTTGACTTCCTCAATCATCCTCCCATTTCTGCACTCACCGTTGTGCTCCATTATTGCGGGCATGTGGCATCTGAGTGGACCCAACTTTGTCGGTGTGATCCTGACTTCTCCACCACCTATCAGCTCTTGGGTACATGCACGAATGTCACTGATTTTCACATTTAGGATGGAATTTTATGCCATCTGGGCCACCTGTGTGTTCCCAAAATCAAGTGTGCAAAGATGATTTGGGAGGCTCACTACAGTCGAATGGCAGGACATTTTGGCGTGGAGAAAAATGTGGCCATTCTACAAAAACATTTTTATTGGCCAAAACTTCGACAAGATGTCATCAAGTATATTAGATCTTGCACTTCTTGTGCCATTTCCAAGCCAACCATCACGAAGAAAGGATTATACACCCCTCTTCCTACTCTTGAGAGGCCTTGGGAATCCCTCTCAATGGATTACATGTATGGCCTTCCATCCACCAAGAAAGGAAATGATTGTGTATTTTTTGTGGTTGATCGGTTTTCGAAGATGGCCATTCTCATAGCCTGCAAGAAGAGCATCACAATGACAGATATTGCCAATCTCTTCTTGGAATGGGTGTGGGTCCATTTTGGGATACCACATACCATCATCTCAGATGAGGAAAACAGGTTCCTCATCACATTTTGTTTGAGTCTCTAGTCACTATTGGACACCAAGATCACTAAATCCATTTCCTTCCACACCTAAACTGATGGCCAAACAAAGGTCGTCAATCAGATGATTGTGCACATCCTGTGCATGTATAACTCTAAGCATCCGCGTACATGGGATAATAATCCTCCCTACGTTCAACACAACTAAAATATTTCTCTCCATAGCTCCACTGACCATAGCCCATTTCAGGTGGGGCTGGTATTCCAACCCTTGGGTCCCATTGATGTTGCACTACCTCTTGCAACCACACAGTCATAATCTTCCCATGTTCAGTTTGAGGCCAACAAAGCCACCAAATTCATTGAGTGGATTCAACATATTCTCCAACATGTCCATGAGATTTTTCAGAAATCCAATGCTAATTACAAGTAACATTATGATCAACACCAGGTACTGCACAAGTTTCAGGTGGGAGACAAGGTTTGGTTACATTTTCATAAATAATTCCTTACAAGGCCCCATCGAAAGATCCATCCACTTTTCTATGGGACTTACACTATTACCAAGGCTGTGGGTGATAATGATTTTGAGCTCAACACTCCCCCCTTCCTTGGCTTGCACCCAGTGTTCAATGTGGACCTCCTCTAGCCATATTTTCCACCATTATTGAACACCTTGGAGATTGGAGAACAATTGACACCAACATAACTCAACCCTGAATGCATGGAATAGATATCCATTGATCAGATAGTCGACACATAGGAAAGGACACTCGCCAACAAAGGATTCAATTGTATCAGGTTGTCAAGGCCGAGCAGCTCCTACACCAAGGAAAGTGGCTCGCCCGGGGCCAAATTCAACAGAAATTTCCTCACCTTATGAGGGGACTCAACGCAATGGAGACCATTCCTTCCCAAGGGGGGAGGAATGATCCAGGTGGATATTGGTGGCCACTCACCTATTCCAACTGACTCCTCTTGACAGTTTTTAGTTCAACACATTTCCCTATAATGATAACATTTATTTGTAATTGTGGGTTCTGCACTTTCGGGGCTATGCTGAATCCTTACACAACATCTAGGTGGATATTGGTGTCTTCCTAATGCAGGTGGATATTGGTGGCTACCCACCTATTCCAACTGGCTCCTCTTGTCCATTTTTGTTCAACACGTTCTTCTGTACTTCTTTGTAATTGTGGGTTCTACACTTCTGAGGATGTTTGAATCCCTACACATCCTCCAAGTGGATACTGGTGGCCTCTTGCCTAATCCAACTGGCTTATTTTGTATGTTTTCATGTCAGCACATCTTGTTGTACTTCTAGTGCCGTTTGGGGACCTAAACATTATTTTTTTGGCTCGTCGCAGTCAAAATGTAGATGAAGTCAGATTTTGACGATAGAATCTGTAGATCTCTAAAAAACCTTTCCAACAGGACATCACGCGCCTAAAATGAATGTCGTATGCAAAATTTACGACCCCGAGAAGTTGAGGTACAAACTTACCCATAGGGGCCCACATGAATTTTGGCGTTTCACCTTCTAGGGTTAGGTTTTTGGATGTCTAGGGTTTTAGAATTCATGAGTAATATTAAAAAGGCCTCTCGAGCCTCATTGCAATCATTCTTCTCAGACGGATGCACATAGCAGGCTAGATATCTTCTCAGAGATAGCTACCACCATTCGAGCAAGTTTTTCATTTCTGCAGTGTTACAGTTTCATCCTATTCCATTTATTTAATAGAAGATATTGTTCGTTGGATATCTATGTTATTCTTCATATATCTGTGTTTATTGTATTCAGTCTGTAATTAGTTCGTTCCGCTCCTAAATCTGGATCACTGCCCACCTATTCCAACTGGCGTATTTTGGAAGTTTTCATGTCAGTACATCTTTTTGTACTTCCAGGGCCATTTTAGGGCCCTAATCAGAGTATGCAAAAGGTTGAGGTACCAACTTCCAGGGCCATTACACGCCTAAAACAGAGGTTGTATGCAAAAGTTACAACCACGGGAAGTTGAGGTACCAACTTACCCATCATGGCCCACAAAACATTTGGTGTTTCATCTCCTAGGGTTAGGTTTTTGGAATTCATGAGTAATGTTAAAAATGCCTATGGAGCCTCATTGCAATCATTTTTCTTAGACGAATGTGCATAGCAGCCACATCTCTTCTCAGAGATAGCTACTACCATTTTAGCAAGTTGTTTTTAGTTTTGCAGTTTTACAGTTTCAACCTATTTTCTTTATTCATAGAAGTTATTGTTCACTGGACATCTGTTGTTGTTCTTCGTATCTTTGTGTTATTGTATTCAATGTTATTCATTTTGTTCTGCTCATAAATCTAGATCATTATTGCATCGATCATCCATACCTTGGCTGGAGAGTGTAAGTAGAAGTTGAAGCTGATTGTTACCCAGTAAATCCTTGGTGGTTTGGGTTGAAAGAATAGGTTTTCAAGCCTATGGAGTATTCTGTTTGGGTGAGATAATTCCAGGAATAGTTTTCCCTATGGGTTGGGCTAGTGGGTGTTGTAACTCCTTGAGAAAGTTTGTATTCCAAGTGCTATAGAGCTCTGAGATTTCCTAGATGACTTGTTGTTGATCCTTGGAAGGGAAGTGGGAAAACCTGAAGGACTCTTAAGCAGAGAAAGGAGTGCATTTCCTTGGGTGGGACAAGTTGTGGGGAATGAGAAATAATGAGTTAGGAACTGTTGCTAGAGTGGGCACCAGAGCCTTTTATTTACTGTGTTGATTTTCATACCTTATATTGGCTCAGGTATCCTTTTTTCTGGTGGAGTCATAGCCCCAAATCAAGGGTGACCTGTTGTTGAGAGTGTATGAACAACATAGTCTACGACTGGAAGGGATGTCTGAAGTTTGTATGTAGTTGGTAATTTATAACAAAAGATAAGTGTTCTTTTGTGTGTGTTCACATGTTGTTTATCGTGTGTATGTTTATGTTAATTCTATTTGTTGAAATTGTACATAATTATGCATGGATATCCATGTTATTGTTAGTTCTGCATAATTGTTGCATATACATGACATGGAGGTTAACAAGTGTTACTTGTTAGTCAACTTTAGTAGTATTGACAACGAAATTTGGGTGTGAGGCTTGAATCATCGTGTGTGTTGGGAAACAATTGCCCTGCATGACACAACGATGGTTGTGCATGTATAACCTCCTCCATGAAAAGAGAGGAGGTGTTTCTGAGTTCATCCACGTGAGATCCTTGAGAACTTCACCATATCGATCTCCGTAGAAGCCAAAAATGGATAATATATTTTGTATTTCTTTCATCTCATCAGGTGTGATCTTAACAGAAAGAGCACCGATATTTTCTTCTAAATTCCTCACTTTGGTGGTTCCAGGAATTGGTGAAACATCATTTCCCTGATGGTGAATCCAAGCAAGTGAGAGTTGACCCGGGGAGCATCCCTTCCTGGAAGCTATTTCAGCTATTTTTTCAAATGTCACCTTATTCTTTTCAAAATTCTCTGCTTGAAACCTTGGAAGTGCCTGTCAAAAACATCAATACTTCATAAAATAATAAAAAAATTCAATGAATGCAGTGTTATCAATGCACTAATAGAAACTTAATGTAGTGTTATCAGTGAAGTAATATAAACTTTGGAAAACAAACATTAAAAATAATGTTTCATATAAAGATAATTTTTTGGTTTCATAATGATGCGTCAACCAGCCTTGACTTTGTAAACCTCTTTTACGTTTTATCAATTTTAATTTTACATAATAAAATTAATCACATTAAAATACTCTTTCCTTAAACACTGACCTTAAAAAATACATCTAAACACTGACCTTAAAAATACAAATAAAAATAGAGGAACTCAAAATACCTTTCTAATATCATCATTTGTTAAATTTTCAACTGACTTTGCTCCAGAAGAGAAGAAACCCCGCCCTAAAGGGCTGTATGGCACAATTCCAATACCAAGTTCTCTGCGATAAGAATTATAATATGTTAGTTAGCAATTCATAATATAAAGTCATAACAATAGGGAAAATTCTAACTCCAACTCCAATACCTGATCATACCTGCAAGTGGGAATAATTTCCTCCTCTACATCCCTAGTCCACATTGACCACTCTATCTGAACTGCTGTTATAGGATGAACAGCATGAGCTCTTCTAATTGTTGATGAGGAGGCTTCAGAAAATCCAATGTATTTTATTTTTCCTTCTTCTACTAATTTCTTCAGCTCTCCAACCTAGATGCATAGATAAACCAGGGCATCAAAATGTAGTTAAGTAAATGAAATAGTAAACTAGAAGTACAATTAAAGAAGAAATCAATGAAAGAAGAAATGGCATTGAAGTGACAAACAAACTTTTCTACCGTCTACAAAGGAGTGGGTTAACTCGGGAGTAATATTTTTTTTGGATTTTCATTTTTCAGGCAAAAAAATGATCTGAATCCGGTTAAATCAACCCAGATACTCAGAAAATCGATCAAATCTGGATTGGCCAGAAATTTAAAAGCAGACCGTCGGAAAACCTGCCTGAAAAATAACTGAAAATAGAAGATTGCTCCAGAGTTAGCTCACTCCGTCTACAAATGATAAATTGTCACACTCTACAAATGATTAATTGTCAGATCTGGTGGTGGTTATTCATGTTTTCAATTTTGCAGGTCTGTATAAAAAGGGAAAGTAGAATATGGTGGCAGCACGTTGCTGGGAGAAGTTCATTTTTTTTTTTTAAGGATGTTGACTGCACCCATTACAAATAAACCAGGGCATCAAACTGTAGTTAAGTAAATGAAATAGTAAACTAGAAGTACAATTAAGGAAGAAATCAATGAAAGAAGAAATGGCACTGAAGTGACAAATAAACTTTTCTACCGTCTACAAAGGAGTGGGTTAATTCGGGAGCAATATTTTTTCTGGAGTTCCACTTTTTAGGTAAAAAAATGTGTTTGAATCCGGTCAAATTTTCAGGGGTCTGAATCGGATCAATTTTTCAGGGATAGTCTGAGTTTCTCATGGATAAATGTTCCATGCATTTGAGATTCTTGCCTCTGGGGTTATGCCCCATTTTAAACCAACCCAGATACTCAAAAAATCGATCAAATCTGGATTGGCCAGAAATTTAAAAACAGACCGCCGTCAAACCTGATTGAAAAATAACTGGGAAGAGAAGAATGCTCCAGAGTTAGCTCACTCCGTCTACAAATGATAAATTGTCACAGTGTACAAATAATTAATTGTCGGACAAATGATAAATTGTCACAGTGTACAAATAATTAATTGTCGGATCTGGTGGTAGTTATTCATGTTTTCAATTTTGCAGGTCTGTATAAAAAGGGAAAGTAGAATATGGTGGCAGCACGTTGCTGGGAGAAGTTCAATTTTTTTTAAGGATATTGAATGCACCCATTACAAATAAACTGCACCCATTACAAATAAACTTCCAAGATTGGTGACATAAACCAGCATCAACCGAGATCAATGCACATAGACCGCACATACCGTAACTTCAATGGGGACTTTCGTGTCAATACGATGTTGATAATAAAGATCAATGCAATCCACATCAAGTCTCTTCAAGCTTGCTTCGCAGGCGGCACGAACATATGCAGGATCTCCTCGAACCTCTGGTTTTCCATCGACAAAGCTGACTCCAAACTTCGTGGCTAATTGGACTTTCTCCCTAATTCCTTTAATGGCCTGCAAACAACAAACCGTAGGTGAAAATTCTATCAGCTTGGCTAAGCTACAGGTAATAGCAATTACAAGGAAAAGAGAAAACCCCATGCACCAGTCTCACCTTTCCAACGAGTACTTCGTTGGTGAA
>JASDQU010241743.1:61961-72564 GCA_032191745.1 Picea mariana | reverse complement strand
GTATATTGTTTATTGGTCTGCAATAGTCGATTAACCATTTATTGTACACTCCAGTCCCATTGACCCTTTTCTTGGGCATTTGTCCAAGACGATCCCATGGACTTGTCATCTTGTTGAGTGGTAACTTTACAACATCCATCTAACCATTGTATAAGTAGTAAAAGAGATTTCATAGCAGAATATAATCATATCCATGTCATACGGGCACTTCGAGAAAGCATGATTGAGGAAATGTTCAAAAATGTTGAAAACAAATATATTAGCCATGGTTGTACTAAAAGGTTGTGCTAGCAAGTATGTAGGTGAGTATGATGTCCATTCGGGAAAGCCATCGATTGCCTTGCACGTATGCAATATGAAGAAAAACATTGTAGACATGGGTTCTCTCTATTCAATGGCAACTTGGCTTGTAGATGGACTCTAGATGCAAAGTAGAACATAGCACCAACAACTTGTCAGGGTTCCAATTGGAGACACAGTGTTGTCACCCATCTATATTTGACAAAGTTTAAAGAACCCAATTCAAAACTATGTTTTTCTTATATAGTCAAATCAAAGTATTTGTTTTAAGTCGAAGCTATTTGTGTTTTCTATATCCAAAGGGTTAATTAAATAGATTATATTTTSCCTACAYAGGACTTTGGGATTTAAACTTATATATTTTAATGATGATGGATAGGACATGACAAATATTTGATCGCAATCCTAACTCATCATAGGATATTGGAAAGTCTCATAATCCATATGTCTTGAGGGATCACTCCATAGGAATTTGTCACTCTCCCATTGAACCAAAATGGGATATGTAGATGATGCTTATCTTTAATTGAGCCCTTTTTTGAATTTCACCATAATAATGTTGTTTTTATTTTAGAAACTTACTTGTATTTATCTATGAGACTTCTTTTTGTTCAGTCAACAGAGGGGATCGACCGACAAGTAAGACAATGATGATAACGACTATAGGAAGGGTGGATCTCTTGAGGACCCTCTTTTCCATCCACACCTTGATTCCTACACATGGAGAAGGGGCTTAAAAACATTTCCAAATCATCCCTTACAATTGGTGATATGACCATGCCTTCAATGGGAAAGCTAATTGCAGGATCCAAGCCCGAGGTCCAATTTACTAGGACAACACGGGTGATTTATATCATCGTGCACATATTCAGATTCACAACTTCTGACAAAAATGCATCCGATTAGCGTTATTCTGTTCTAGAGTACTCTGTGAGGAAGACGAGAATGAAAACGAGCGGGTCACTTTGACAAACATAAATCAACACAAGTAAAATAAACATTGTTTCAGTGATTGCAATTCAACATAGTGGACAATGCAGGGAAATTCTTTCCCGGATAGTCATTTTTCTAATTTTTTCGTTATGTCAACTTTCTTAGTAGAGTGGAAGACTATTTCAAACCATTTCAGTTCTTGCAGGCTTGGTTCTCTCCAAACCACTATCTATGCAAACATCCATTTACCAATACACAATGTTAATAGTGTTAATTTATCCTACAGGATGAGCCAAAGGCTCGCAAAAAATTTCATATTGTTGAGGGAAGAGGTGCAGGTCGGGTGGCTCTACGAAGGTTTCAGATGTTATATTCGAGATTTCTAGACTTACTTCGGATTTGATGGAGAAAATGGACATTGTATTTGTACTTGCAATAATATTTGATGAAGAGTAAGAGGTTTAAAGTTCAATAGAAATGATGTTTCCATCTCAGAGATGGAGCACGTGTTGATACACTACTATTTCTTTAAAAAATACCCTCGACCAAAGACCTAATGATTTGATATGATAACTTTAGTGTTAAATTTTATAAAGTTATATTCTTAATATCTAAGACATATATAGATTATAATGAAAATAATAAATATACATTTAAGATATATATGATTATAAGGAAAATCATATATGATTATAATAAAAATGCTAAATATATATTTAAAAATAATAAAGTAATGATTATAAAATTGGATAAGTTGTAAATTAATTTGATTTTTTATAAAAAAATATGTATTTATGCTTTTATTATTTTTAATATTTAAAATAAACTAAAAAATATATTTATTTATATTTTTATTATTTTTAATATTTAAAATAAACTAAAAAATATATTTATTTATGCTTTTATTATTTTTAATATTTAAAATAAACTTTTATATTTTTTAAACGTATTGTTTGATAAATTTTAATTATGTTTCATACATAAATTAATAACAACAACATTACCAACGACTTTGCCCATTTTTTATTATTCATCTTGGTAAAGAAATTATAATACATAAACTTTATATACTCCAAATTTGCGTGATGGCCGGTACAACACATAAGTAAAAAAAGAAAATTACACTAAAAATATATAAACAAACTAACGTTATCTAAATTAACTGGCCAGAGATAAATTAACTGGCCAGAGACAACTAAGATGGTTGATAAGTACACCTTTCTCTAAGTGTTGGGAGGAGGTTTTGTGATTGAACCCTGCTGAGTCTCCAGGATAGATATTGTAATGCTACTATATAAAACATTATATATTGTTGTATATAATCGAGAAACTTTCCCATGAAAAAGAAAATAAAAAAAGAAAATCACACTAAAAATATATAAACAAACTAACGTTATCTAAATTAACTGGCCAGAGATAACAAACTAACGTTATCTAAATTAACTGGCCAGAGATAATGGGCACATAATAGGAAAGGTGCGTAAAGAAACAATACGTCTCGTGTCATTTAGCGATAGGCCACGTACAGACGACGAAGGTCCGAAGGGAACCTCCCCTATATAAACGCCTTCGGCGTAATCATCAAATCCATCATGGCATTCGTCATCCGACAAAGTGCGTATAAATAATCATTCGTCATCCGACAAAGTGCGTATCAAATCCATCATGGAGTTCGTCATCCGACAAAGTGCGTATAAATAATCATTCATACGCTTTTAATAAAAATTCATTAATGACGTCAATGATAAATTAGTTTTTGCTGAGTGACTGCCAGAGCAGGTTCAGGGTGTTTGGGGAGCTTGGTAGCGAAAATTCCATTTATAATTTTGTCATGGGTTAAAGAGTAAGTTAACTTTATTTAAATGGGTAGTTTTTCCATTAAAAATATAATGGAACTAAGGGTTTTATTTTATTCTACACAGTTAAATAGAATTTGGATTTGATAAAAGCTTATTTTTTCCATAAAATAAATTATAATATAAAAAAGTAAATTAATAAAAAATATATTAGATTTTTTATATTAATTAAAATATAGTTTTAAAATTTTAATAATTTAAATCATTTTATATACAGTTTGAGTGGGTCTAATGGTTAAGAACAATTGTTTCCTCCTTAAAGATCACAAGTTCAAATTTAGAGGAGGTGGAGTAGGGGGATAGGGTAGGGTAGGGTAGGATATAATAATAATTATTGATATGCCAGTTATTTTTCATTCACTGAAGTTGAAAAATGAGAAATGAATTTTCAATGAAGTAGATTGTTTTATGTTTTAATATTTTTCATCAAAATCTAGTGATATAATTTTTAACACAACCACAATTTTCTATTGTTTAAATTGTATTTATAAATGAATTTTGATTGTTGAAAATTTTTAAACATACAAATTATACAAATTTAACACTCAAATCTACTTATACAATAATTTGTCAAACATAATTAAACAAATAATCTAAAAAAAAAMAGATAACAAATTTAAACTACCACTAAAACCCAATGAAAAATTATTGCAATTAATTTTCAAACAAATAAATAAAAATGACTGAAAATAATTTATTTGAAAACTAAGTGGACTAATTTTTCATTCCGCTAAAAATGACCCGTCAACAAAGGCGTAGATGAAGTCAAGATATATTAATATATCTGGTATGRCAGTTTTCAACTATTTAAAATAATAAGATAATTTGAATAATCCAAGAATAGAGAGAAGGGTGACTGGTACGTGGACATAGACTTGTATTACTTGCACTGCAAGCGAGATTCCGATGTGAATCGAAGAAACCAAAAAGAGAAAGGTAACTGGTACGTGTCAATGGACTTTTTATTACTTTTACTGCAAGCAATTTTGATGTTGTAGTTTTCCAAAATAGGTTAGTCTCATGAAGACTTAGACTTCTTTCGGAGGATTTCTCGAATATTGAGACAAAGACGAAGAATTCCAGCAGTTGGAATTTGTTGAGGAAGTTTATATGCAAAAACTACATCTACTTTTCTCTAACATTTGGCTCTTGAAAATTGTCAAAATTCATCGTCATGCCAAACTTACAAAAGCTTGTGGCTATTATATATTCCGGACACCAAAACCTGAAATGAGTATGCAGGCGTGGTTTATGTTTATGAATTTTTTTGTGCAGAGCCTCTGCATAAGGTAGAAAGTAATATGTCATAAGTATCCCCTTCCTCATCAATAATCTCATAAAATGTTTTCTGAATTAGTACAACCCTAGAAAATTGTTTACTTGAATTTTACATAAAATACTTAAAAAAAACTAAAATCATATGGTGTTATATGTCCTTGTTAGGAGGAAATTTTTTCTATGGCTAGGGTGAACCACAACAGACAAAAGAAATCAATTCTATCCCAACAACATACTATATAAACCAATGTGCAAAGGAGATAAGAAAGATGCCTACCTTGTCGAGATGTTCGATGAAGTCCACCATTGAGTGCTTTGACCCAAAGCTATGTACCTGCAACAAGTTCTCAACAAACAAGCAAAGCAAGTATATGGTGATAATATAAAGGGTTAGCACATTAGATAGCATAATCTATCAATATTCATAACAAATAAGCTCATGAATAATAACTCATATATTTGCAAGATATCAATTGGATGGAAAATGAGTATTTCTATTAATAAATGATGAGTAGAAGTGAAAATATTACAGACTTTCGTGTCGGCACGGTTCGGAACCGAGAAACTAAGTTCCTTCCAGCTCAACCTCCACCACTTCAATCCTCCTCCAAAGGCAAGCTCATAGAAGGGAGACAATGAGGTTCTCCATCAATACGGGAAGAGCTTGGGGGATGAACATTGTGTTCAAACTTAAAAGACAAAGGGATGCAGACTCAATATGAAGTAAATAATTTCTCCTGAGTAACTCTGCTCCCAAAGTTGAATTCTCTCCCCTTTTCCATAGCTCGGAATTGGCCCATTTATAGCCTTCGAAATGGAATTGAAGGGGCCGAGTCGGAACGTTTCCGGTATATGGAAGGCCAAGGATCAGAGATCTTCTGTCGTGATATGGAAACCCGACATTTAATTTTCATTTTCTGGCACAAATATTGATGTACGTGGGCTGTAGTGGAGTAGCCTACGTATACGGTTGTTGTATAGTGTGCAAGATGCGTACAAGTCGACAAATTTGTATTTTTGTCTGTGGATTTTATCAACAGGGAAAATAAGTCTGCATAGAGAAATGAAATAAGGCCCTCTCTACAAGATTGCATAGGGTGAGACAAATCTTGCTCTAATAGATGCCCCCTAATGTGTGAGGTCAGAGGAGTATCTGCGATGGACTAAATACATTATAAATAAATCAGAAGTGTAGTGGTAGGGAACTACCTGGATGAACTCAGTTGCTCATTACATTCTGCACTGACTTTGCATACATGGCTGCCAAAAATTACTCTGTAGACCCATGTGAAAATATACCAAACAAGTGTTTGTGGCCATGAATAGGAAAATACAAATGCGGTTACATGCCAATAGTTGTCATAGTCACGAACAAGGCCCACTAGAGCTAGTCTCAAAACCAATCTGAAGATATCTGTATACCATGGAGTACAATCTGATTTCCCATGATCACTGAAGTCATATAGGTACTGGTACAGTGAAAAAGAAGCAACAACTCAAGAAAGTTGCGACCACATAGTAATGTCTTCAAGTCTTCTACACAATCCGCCAAGGGTGCAAGTCTACATTATGTGAATAAAGGAGTTGAGATCGAATAGAATGAGACATTGTTTGATTACCGGTCATTGAGGTATACCATTAATAAGCGTGAGACAACCTAACGATAATGAAAGTAGGTATCAAGGCATCAAGTACATTCTTACAAGTGTGAATAAAGGAGTTGATGTTGAAAACCCGAAGAATCCATCGATCATGAGACATTGATGTATTCCCAACTGTCGATGGCGAGATAGACTGACATTGATGACTGCAAGCCTCAAGGTACTCATAAGACTCTAGGTCCTATTTCCAGAATAAATGGGCTAATGTCGATGGAAAGAGACCCGCTAAAAGGAGAGCATTAAGGAATCTCTCATTAGTCAACACAAGGTACAAAGCAGGAGTTTCATGATTTGGTGGAAATCAAACGAAGAACATGTTCACGAACCAATGACCTTGTGCATCTTTTGTGTGTTCCAAGTGCAAGCAATATACAAAACAGACCCTCTGAATAACAACTAATGATGAAAACTGCTGACAAAGGCGAGGAAACCACCAATAAGGCTAATGGAATCCAATACACTGTACGAATCCCAATATGTGAATAGATGTTTTGTTGTCGAACATAAGGGAAACCACCCAGTCAATGACCAATGATGAAATGTCGACTGCTGGGTTTAAGGTTACCTACCAATGATGAAAGTAGGGCCAGGGTGCATGATAGGACTACAATATCATGTGATTCTGAGACAAACTGAAGGTATGCACGGCATGAAAAGTCAAGAGTTCTAAGGAGTGGGCGACACAGGTTGATAGTCTTTGTTTGAACAAGAGCACGAGACATATGGAGGACTCTGACATCATAGACCCAATGATGAAATCATGAGATGCAAGAGGCATCGATGAAATTCTCTATAGGAACTGGAAGAGTAACCATTCGATAGAGAATACTCTGTAACAAGCTCAACTTCCTAGGGCCATGCTAATCCCAAAATTATGATGGTGAATGGACTCAATAACTTTGTGCTCTGTTCAAAGGAGACACGACTACTGCCAATACGAGATAATACTACCTTCCTGCTCGTCTTTTTTTTGTTTTTCCATAGACAAATGAATGTTATGATATAGAGGAGGAAACGAGTGTCGCAAGTAAGAAAAACTAGTTCTAGTAGTGGAACATACCTATACTCAATGCAGAGAAGTGCATCTGGGAGATGGACACTCAAGGAATGCTCTTTCCTAGGTATAGGGTGTCAAATTCCAAAGGATATAAACAAGGCTCTGCTTGGTTGAGGATGCAAAACTATTGAGGCAAACAATTTATAATTCAAAACAAGAACCGGATATAGGCTCAATACTGCAAGCAAGGGTATGAGATGCAATCACAACTTAACGCCAAAAAATGTCCATTTTTATGTCTTTTAGTCTACTTGGTGTGAAAAATGGATAAACTTGTGCCAAATAGATGTCTTTTCAAATCCAATTTACGAGTGTTAAATAGACAAGTTCACTTAGAAATATTTTCACTTTTTGAAAACGAGTCGGAAAAGAGCTTAACTAAGACTCATGACCTTTCAAGTCCAACTTAACGAGTGTGAAAGGGACAAATCACTCGACAATATTTTCACTTTTTAAAGACGAGTTGGAAAAGATCTTAAATTAAACTCATTTGGGAGCCGTGGGGTATAAGGCCATGTGTTTATGAATGATGAATGAGGCTCAACATAAAGTCAAGTACGAGCTGTGAGGGACTCCCGATCCTATGAAAAAATCTTTGCATGGGCACCAAATGTAGTAGGGGATCTAACTAGGGCACCCATGTTCGGTAAGTCTCTACCACTTGATAATGACACGACTTTATAGCAGATTGAAGGCTCTGTGTCACAACAAATGGGTTCATACCTAGGGCATAAAGAGTGACAGTTATAGGATAATGCAAAAATGCATAATGGAGTGGATACCTATCCTATATGCTGGGTAATGAAAATACCTGCATGTGGTGACGAACGATCAACATAACGCTGAAATCTGCAAGAATCTCAGGTTAAAACTGCAAAAACCAACTCGATCCACCTTTGTATTAGTACATTAGGTGAAAAAATGGCTTAAAACTATAGAAAGTGGGTAAAAATAATTTATAAATAGTAACAAAATAAAAAATTACTATACCATTTTGATTTTTTACCCAACTAGTGCAAATTGGACCAAAATACCTCCAAGATTCAAATGACGATTGTGAGAGCATCAGAAAATGAAATCAGAAATCGTCTGGATCAGATAATTCTTGTTCTCTTCCTCTTCAATTTCAATGGATTAAATTTTTTGAATTAGGTTCTAAATTTTTAGTTGTTGAGGGCGCAAAATGTAGATTTCGGTGTACGCAGGCTGTCTTTAATCAGGTCACATATACGATGGGTTATACACTCCTATGTAAACTACATGAAGCATATATCAAGCCCTATACACCACTGTGATTGGAGTAGGCCGCGTACATGAACGCAAAGAAGAATTTTCAAGGGTTTTAACTCAAATTTTGATTTATCCTTGGTAGGGTGGTTCTTGAATGGAGAGAGAGAGAGAGCACGAGGAGGTTGATGCTGTTGTAGATTGAGATCTGAGGGCCCAAATGGCCTTAAAGCGATGTGGCTTGTATAAGTTTTGGGATCTCAAAGGAATGAGAGCCCAGGTGAGGTTGCTTGAGATGCTTGTGGGTTACTGGGACCCTGAGAGTGAGAGCTTCAATATCGTTGGGCAACCATTGAGAATTGAAGTAGAGGACATTTAATTTTTGACTGGTCTATCACGCCAGGGAGAGGTTGTAAACCTCAAATCAAGGGGAGCAGGGAACGGGATGAAGATAGAGGAATATATCGACACCCACTATGTAGCAGGGACTCCTAAGGTAGGGAGTCAACTCCCTATCTGGGCAATAAACAATGTCAGTCTGAAGATTATTGTCCTAGTATTTACTGAGATCACAGGTTCGACCTCGTTGCACCAGGCATCAAGGCCTTTCATGTTCTACATAGTGCAGTGTATGAGACCCACAGTATATGACTAGTGTACCTTACTACTGACAAACATGAAGAGCCAGTTGACAAAGGGAAAACAGGGGAGTAAAATAAATTTTGGGTTTGCTTCTATCCTATGCAGTTTATTTTTTGAGCTTGTTCTAGGTTTGGGACCTAGAGTCGAGATTTTTCCTAGAGGACCTCGTGATCGAGCAATGGCATGGTGGACCGAGGTAATGAGGCGACAAGGGGGAGGTAGGGTGCCGACACCCTACAACGATGATTTATTTTACTAGTGGAGGCGACAAGTCATTGCTCTGGATGACTATCCCTACGAGGGGATTGACTTAAGAGGAGATCCAAGCATGCCACTCCCACCAAGGATCGCCTACGGTGACATAGGTATGTCAAAAGTTTTCACATATTTCATATTTTTATATTTTTGTATAATAGAACAAAAATATTTTTGGATGGTGCTTAAGTATTGACTAGATATTTGTGCAACCTAGACGTGGGTCCGTGACGACCAAAAGGCTTCCCTCAACATCGACGAAGGAACCGGGGAGATGAGGCAGCAGGAGGAGAAGTCAAGAGGGTCCTACAAAATGTGTAGGGCAACCTGTCACGTTTGACTCACAGGATACCCATAGTTCAGGTAGAGGATATGCTTGAAGCCATGCAGCGACAGGTGGTTGGTGTACCCAGGGCATGGGTATGACTCTTTCGGCGTCTCGCAAATTCCGTGGTTTGATACCATGACACACATATGACACCACATGTGTAGATGTCGTGGGATATTGTAATACCGGCTGTAGATGTGTATTGAGGGTATTAGCCCCAATTTTTTACTATAAACACCATATTTTTTGAAATATATATAAGAAGGATCTTCGGCTTTACTTATATTTTACAATGTGTACATTGATGAGATGGTTTTCTTTGATTTTAATTATGTGACAAATGCCAATCTAAAACAAAATTAGCATAAGCATTGGATACATGATTAGAACTCCTAGGAATATGATAATATATAATAAAATCAAACTGTAGTTCTAAAAGATGTACCTGTAGGAATCATCGAAGTAAAGTAGGATCGCACACGCGGTAATTATTGTTCAACTGACATACTACTAACTTGGAGTCTAGGCGAACTTCTAACGAAAGAATACCATGTGATATAGCATCACAAAAGTTCTATAACGACGCTATATTCGACCACATTATTCGTGGATGGCCCTAGGCATATGCCACCTGAAGACACCAGTAGACCCTTGGGTGAGTAAACGACCCAAGCGACAGAAGCCAAGTTCTGTGTATGACGAATCGATTCGTCTATGAATCTTAGGTAGACCGAAGAATCTGTTGACATATGTCAACCAAGTGAAAACTCGATAAGCAACCCGAAGATGAAAAAAAAAGGAAAAATATATATACACTAAATTACATTAGTATACAGAGAGTTCTGGCCAAGCCTAGGGCTCAAGCATAGTATCTTTTCAAGTAGATCCCATTTCTTGGCTTAGCCAACTTATTCCCTTCATAATCTTCTAACTCATAGGCTCCTTTTTCTAGAACACGTCGCACGATGTAAGGACCGTGCCACATGGGCTTAAACTTGCCTTCCCCCAGTGGTTCTTTGGCTTGATCATACAAGAGGACCAAGTCACCCTCAGCGTAGAACCGATG
>JASDQU010241742.1:50540-91595 GCA_032191745.1 Picea mariana | reverse complement strand
ATGCATATATATTGAATATGCATAGGTATGGTTGATTAAGCACATTTATATAACTAATATTATATACTATGTTTGTAAAAAACATTGTTATTTATTATATCTATAAAATGTTATGTACACGAGTCAACAAGATTTCATTACTCTCATCGTTGTCCCAAATTTTAATGTATAATGTTACTCCATTTAGATTATAGAACATTGGATCACATAAAAAGGATTATAATGTAACATTGAGTAGTAGAGAACACCGAAAAATCTTTATAAAAACTCAATGGTGTATGTGTTGATCTCTAAAAACTTCAAATTTTTCTAGGTATTTTATAGATGGGAAAGCAGGAAGACATTATGGAGTTGGAAACTGGAGACTCAAAAGATATGATAGAACTTTCAGCTAAAGATATTATAACATGGACAGAAATTGGAGGGGATCAAGGCGTTATTATTCCATATAGTCGACTTGAAGATTTTATAAATGGGGAGCAATCAGATGAAGATGCTCCCACTCAATTTGTTGTTAATACAAAGCGATCTAGAGAAGTGGAGGGGATTGTATGTACTCGCATTAACACATATCCGGAATATGCTATGTGAGTTTTTATTTTTTTAATATAATTATAAATTTATAATTCAAGTGTATTATGAAAAAAGAGTGTGGACGTGTTTTCTAATTTGTTATCATATATTGTTCTTGTCTAGTTATTAGTGTGCATATGGCCCGGAGTCCACACATAAACTCCCAAGTTGTGAGATTACAATGAATCCACAAGGATCAACCAAAAAAAATGCAATCAACGCCAAAGCATTAAAGTTGGTTGTAGATGTCACTTCATCATGTATCGACTTTATGTTCTTCCAAATGATGTTGTTTTAATATACACTCAGTGTAGGCATATTGATAAATGTGGTGGTATGTGTCACGGGAAGAATGCAGTGGGTAGACTTGAAACATTCAAGTATGCACTAGATTTATCATTTGATATACACGCTAGTGTGGAAAAGTTGATTGAAGATGGTTTTAACGTTACAGTGGTTTGGGACAAATTCATCTCCGATGTGCAGCACCAATCATGTGAGTTATTCACAGGGGTAACTTGGGATACCTTAATGATGAGGAAGGATATTTATAGCATTTACCATAATATTAGAAAGAAGGAATATATGAAGGATGAGAGTGATCCAACAAGTGTCGATTGTTGGTACAATCCATTTCCAGATAGTTTTTTTTCTACCAAAAGAAAAATATTGTGCAAAACATACCATTTATTATAGGCATACAAACACATTGGATGTGTTTGATGATGGTGAGGTATCCACACAACAATGTTATTTCCATGGATTCCACATTTAGTACCAATATGTATGGGGTACGTATTATCGATCTTTTCATTTCTTTATGGCGATCAAAATGAATTCTTATGTGTTCACTTTAATATTTATACTTATGTGCTTTGAATGTAGTATCAAATTCATACGTTAAGGGTATTCGAAAAACATTGTAATGGTGTTCCAGTGGCTTGGGTGATTTCATCACGTAATACTACATATGAAATTCGCAAATGATTTTCAACATTATTTGTTATGGGAGTGAAATAACGTTCATATTGGCATGTACAAGCATTTATCACAGATGATGTCGCTGCTGAGATTCAGGTATTAAGGTTTCACATTTGTTGTTTTTCAAAATAAATATGAAAAAGTAATGTTACATTCATATAATTTACTCTCTTCTAATGTATCACAGTTTCAGGAGTTTAACCAATTCCCCTATCTTGATATGTGCATGGCATGTCCATCGAGCATGGGCAAAACATGTTGGAAGCAAAGTCAAAGTCAAAGAAAACAAAGTTCAAATTTTTCGTGCATTAGGAGAAATCATGCACTCATGTTAGGATGATGAGTCTGGACGAAAATTCGTTGCAAGAATATTTTAGGAATTCAGTGAAGAGGACAAATTTCTAAAATATTTTGACACCACTTGGCTATCCAATGATAAAATATGTAAGTGTCATGTAACATTAGATCATGACTTTTTTTTTCCATCATAGCATGTTTTTAGTCAATACTTTTTAGTTGATGATAAACGTTTTTTCCAGATATGTGGGTGAAAGCTTATAGGAAATCCCCGCATTCCAATCAAGACACAAATAATGCAATCGAATCCTACCATAAGTATCTAAAATATAGATACATATATGAGGAAAACAATTCATGCCACAAACGGGTGGATTATTTAATTTTTATGTTGTTGACAAGAGTTGAATTATATTATATTCATGATGAACGTTTAAAGGAAGTAGGAATTATAAGGCCCACAAAGTGTGAGAAACAAGAGACTCTATCAAAGGATAGAGCAATTAAAATACCAAATGAAGATTGTGTCTGTGACCCCAAAAATATGAATGAATTTCTGGTTCGTAGTCAAAATAAGGATACTCCTAATATCTAGTATAATGTCATATACACAAGGTCCGAGTTTAATTTTTGTAGTTTTTATTGGGCGTTAAATGGAAATGTTTGTAAGCATGTCTTCAAAGTTCAAATGTGGGCCATTTAACATGATTTGGACATTAATGCATTAGAAAATGTTTCTAGTCCGATTATTGACAAACCTATATTTTTAGTTGATTTAAATCAAATAGCGACAATGAGACCGCTACCAGAAAACCAAGAAAACAATAACCATATAAGGCATTCCAATTTCAGTGACTCAAAATAAATAATAAATATCTCCTAATCTCCTACTGAAATGACTGCAACTTAGTTTAGAATTTTTCTTTCATGCAAGAAATAAATTGGTAAATAGATGGTAGATAGACATCATGATAAATTAGACAGCATAATAATAATAATATAAAAACTAGTAAAATACCTACCTTGACCTACAAGTTTGTTGATGTATCCCTTGGTTCTCTTGTTCTTGAGCTTATCCAAACTGCCCAACTGAATATTAACCTCCCAGCCAACTAGGAACAGCCTCTTCGGCTCCCTAGCTCTAGGAATCCTTGTGGTTTCTTGGCCCTCGATTCCAAATTTCCCAGCAATAGTAGTGCCCCTATGAGAGTTCCCCAAAAAAACAAATTGTTCTTCCAATTTCCTCCCCTCTTTCAGAATTTCATTCTCCTTCTTCTTCCCCCAATTTTCCCCAAAACCAAAACCCCTCTCCAAGTCCTCTCCCCTCTTCCTTATCCTCCTCTCTCGAATCCCTCTCCCTCATTCAATTCCCAATATTCCTTATCCCTTCATTAATTCCCCCAATAGCCTTATCCCTTCATTAATTAATTCACCTTTTTTTTTAATATAAAATAATAACAGACTCAATGAATTTATTTTAATAATTAATTAAATTCAATTTAATAACTATGATAAATAAATTATCAATTTGGGTTGTTACATACACCCACCCTTCAAGAAAATTCATCCCGAAGTTAGAGTAATTTACAATACAAGGGTAATGACACATGATTCATACATCCCCATCAAATAAACAACATCATAAATTTAAAAAACGTATACATACTATTGTATATGTGCAAGGCATGCATGTGTAGCTAGCACATGCAGGACTAGCACATGTACTAATGACAATAATTATCACACCTAAAGTAATTCTTGTATGCATCCAATCCAATCAACAAGACCATTCATTTCATAAAAGATAGTAAGCCATTTAAATTGTTTGCAAAATCCCTCAATTATAATAATTTAGCACAAGCAACATTCACTTAGATAATTGTAGTTCAGTTAAGCAATTATAAATATACATATATACATATTTTTCAAAAAGAGGAAATCAAGACATTCTACTATAAGGCGAAAGCCCCACGCACTCTCAACTACTTCTAGTCATACTTCCTCCCTAACCTACTTCCATCTTCCATCCCTATCCTTCCTCTGATGCACTATCCTGGAGCGTCAACTATATTGACCTAACTCCAGATAGAACTCATAAGCGTAAGTGTCAACTATCTTGACCAAGCTTCCCTAGCAGGCAACTGGCAGTCATCATCACACGTCTAGGGGAGCGTGAGCTAACACCTTCCTCCCATGACTCCAGGTTTCAGAGGATACACAGTGGGAAATGCCTCCACCCCTCCTAATAGAACTAGGGTCAACACCCTATCATGGACTATACAGTGGCACTGTGTTGCTAGGAATTTTGTCATCGTATATTCAATTTCAGGCAGTCTCGCCACCTGAAAAACCTACACTTATCCACATATCATAGCAATGCATTTGAACCAATATAAATTTAGAGACAAAGATTCATACCATATTGTTTCTTGTTCGATGTTCACGACATCAACCTTTTATCATCAATTTCCTTTGGCTATTTCATAGCCTATTGACCTGCAGATTAGTCTATAACACAAACTCATACATATCTATGCACTACTATAATGTAAATGCATTTAATCATATTCTCAATTCAATATCCATGTACCAACAACTTTAAATGTCAAAATTTTCAAGTTAGAAATAGATTGCATAATATCCATCATAATTCAAATAATGATAGCATTCATAGAATTGACATTCACATAGGTCCATATGTCTTAAAACTTCAAGTGTATCATTAATAGTTTCATAGTCAATAGAAAATAAAAGATCATTAGGCCTTAAGTAATTCTAGCTATCTGAGTCAAAAGGTGGCATTACATACACCCAATCTTCGGGAAACATATTCCTGAGGTGGTCAAAAAAAGTGAGGGATGATCTCGTCATAAGGTCTCTACATCTTCCCAAGTAGCATATCTAGGGCTATACGTGTCCCACTGGACCTTAACTTGGTCTACCAGACGATTCCTGAGTTGTCGGACCCTACGGTCCAATACACGTAATGGTTCGACCATGAGGGTTCCCACGTCTGATACTGACAATTCCTTCCACTTCATTTTATAAGATCATAATGATGTAGAACAGATACATGAAAAGCATTATGAGTTTTATGCAAGTGGGGTGGCAGTACGAGACAATAGGCAACGGGTCCAATTCTCTCTTGGATTTTGAACGGTCCTATAAATCAAGGCGACAAATTTGTCCCCTTCCCGAATCGAATGGTACTCTTATTAGGCCTGATACAAATGAAAACTTGATCTTCCACTTTATAACTTCTGTCAGTCCTATGTGCATCAGCATAACTTTGTTTTCTATCATGTGCTTCCTTTAGTCGCTACCTAATCTGAATCACCTATTCCTCCATCTATTGAATCAATTTTGGCCCAACTGTCACTCGGTCTTCTAACCTTTCCCAGCTCAATGGTGTCTTGAATGGCCTTCCATACAGAGCTTCATATGGTGTCATTCCATACAGAGATTCATACAGAGCTATGGAAATTTTTATTGTAGGCGAACTCTACCAAAGGTAGGTACTTCTCCCAATGGGTTTGATTATCCATAACATACATCCTAAGAATGTCTTCCATAACTTGATTTACTCTCTCAATTTTCCCATCTGTTTCGGGATGATATGATGTGCTTATGTTCAACTGAGTTCCCAATGTTGACTGTAAACTTGTCCAAAACCTAGATGTGAATCGGGAGTCCCTGTTTGAAATGATCTTCTTGGGTAACCCATGCATATGGATGACCTCACTTATAAACATGCATGCCACATCAGTGACATCATAAGTGTTTCTAACTAGAGTAAACCCTTTCTAGGGTCGAGGGCTAGCTTTATTGAGTTGGGGCCTGACCCTAACAATAGAAATAGTGGTCTCCCCTTAAGCATGATTGGCTTCAGGAAATAGGTAAGGCATGTGTACTTCTACTGGCTCGACAAGGAGATCGCATTGAAAGGAAAGAGAACCTAAAAAGGAAACCCCAGATGAGGAGGATATCGCGGAAGCGGAAACGAAACAAGATGAAAGGGGGAGCTTGAGGCGGGATGACAAGCACCCAGAATGCAGGGAGTCTCTCCAAGGGATTCTAGAGGTAAGTATCCAGACCCTGGTATAGAAGAACCTTGAACATGTATTGTAGATAAAACACTAGGGGATATAGCTAGGGAAATGAGCACTCTTGGTCAACTTATCAACTATCACAAAAATGGCATTGTTTCTATGCGATGTGAGTGGAAATCCCACAACAAAATCCATAGAAATGACTTCCCACTTGGACATAGGAACATCATACGATTGTAGGAGACCTGTCGGGTGGTGGTGGTCAACCTCCACTTGTTGACACTCTAGGCACTTGGTGACGAAATGGACTACATCATGCTCCATGCCTACCCAGAAGAAAAATTTATTCATGTCTGCGTACATTTTATTCACACCCATATGTGCACAATAAAGTGCTCTATGGGCTTCCTTGAGTATGATGCTTCGAATATCCCCACCTTCGGGGATGTACATCCTTCTCTGATGTCTTAATAATCCATATGCTTCCAGGATATATCCTTCATACTTTGGATCTAATTTCCTCCCACTCTGGAGGGCTGAAGTAACCTTTAAATATAAACTATCTCCAAGAAGTTGCCCCAACACACACTCCCTCATATTAACTTTTAAGGGTACCAAGGAGAAGACACGTGGTCTCCTACTCGAGGCATCCGCGACCACATTCTCCTTTCCCTTGATGTATGAAATTCCAAAATCATACTCACTCATAAACTCACTCCATTGCCTCTACCTAGCATTGAGATCCCTTTGAGTGAAGAGATGCTTTAATCTTTCATGGTCAGTTTTGAGCTCAAATTTTCTTCCCACTAAATAATGCCTCCAAAGCTTCAGAGCTAGCATTACAGCTGCCAACTCTAAATCATGAGTAGCGTAAAGATACTCATGTTTCTTCAACTTTCTTCAAGCATACACTATCACTCCCCCATCCTGCATTAGCATGGCCCCCAATCCTTGCTTCGAGGCATCTATGTAGACTGTGAAGTCTTTTTCCATATCTGGCACATAAAATTGACGCATTGGTTAGTAACCTCTTAAGCTCGATGAATGTAATATCACATTCCTATGTCCATTCATACCTGAACCCCTTGCGCTACAAGGTGGTGATGGGTTTCGCTATCTTAGAGAACCCTTCCACAAACCTCCTATAATAACCAGCTAGCCCCATGAAGCTCCTCACCTCATGAGCATTTTTCGGCACTAGCCATTCCATAATGGCCTTTACCTTTTCTGGGTCCATAGAGATTCCTTCATCAGAAATGATAAGACCTAAATAGTAAATTTATTTTTGGAAGAAAGAACACTTCGACAACTTTTTATACAATTTGTTCTCTCTAAGGCACGATAACACCACTCGCAAGTATTCCTCATGTTCTCTTTCGTTCTTGGAATAGATGAGGATATCATCCAGAAAGACATGTACAAATCGGTCTAAGTACTTTTGGAATACACCATCCATGAGGCTCATGAATATTGTTGGCGCATTAGTCAAACCAAAAGGTACTACAACGAAATCGTAATGCCCAAACTGAGTTCAAAAGGAAGTTTTAGGAATATCAACTTCCTTAATCCTTAACTGGAGATACCTTGATTGCAAATCAATTTTTGAGAAAAATGTTTCTCCTTTCATCTAATCAAAGAGGTCATCTATCTGTGGCATTGGGTACCTATTTTTTGATGTAGCATGGTTCAAGTCCCTATAATCTATACACAGTCGTAAGGAACCACCCTTCTTCTTGACAAAAATTATTGGTGCACCCCAAGGTGAGACACTAGGCCTTATTATCCCTAAGTCAAGTAGTTCCTTCAACTACATCTGCAACTCACAATTTTTTGGCGTTGTCATCCTATAGGGAGTCTTGGAAATTGGCTCTGCACCAAGGTTTATCTCAATGGTAAAATCAAGCTCCCTCTTAGGAGGTAACCTTGGAAACTCTTTCGAAAAAACATCCTTAAACTCCGACAATACTGGATATTGATCCATGGAGGGTCCTTTCCCTTGATTGATTGCTTCCACTACATATAATCGACAACCGTTCCTTATGAAATGTTTAACCTTCATCGTCGAGATAAAGCATAGAGACACCTTCCTCCGTACACCATGTATCTCTACTGACCTTCCTTCATCATCAACACAAAGCACCCTTTTCGCAAAACAATCTACCAGAGCTCAATGGGCTTCTAACCAGTCCATTGTAATAACTAGGTCATACATCCTTAGAGCAGTGACATACACCTTCAACCTGGTAGTACACACTCCCAGGTCTACTAGACAATTATCGATGTTAGGTCCTACTACTTTTTTCTCCCCCGAAGCCATCTCAACTTGTTTAAAGTCATCGTGCTCATAGGCTGCCAACCCACACTTTTCTAATGCACAAGGTGAAATGAAACTATTTGTAGCACTAGAATCAAATAAAATCTTAACATTGACATTATTTAGTGTACTTGATGACTCCACCACCGTGGATTGATGTTCTTCCTGGTGATTATTAACTGTTGCATAAATTTGGTGGCTACTACTTGCTCTTCCCATCGGGGCCTTTCCTTCTCTATGCACAAAGCCTGATTGTGACTCTGGACAGTCACGCTGGTAATGGGGTCCTCCACACCACCAACAAGTAACACGAAATGGAACCTACATGTTTCCCTGTGACGGTCTCTAAAATGAGTTCCTTCCTGATGCAAGAGCATCGCTCCACCTCAGCACGTGCCAACTGTCTAACATGTTGGTGTGCATTCAAAGAAGAGAGAGAGAGGCCAGCACTCCTGTTTTTCCCTCAAAATTTAAATGTAATTAAGGCAATTGAATGTCGTCGGGATGGAAGAGCCAAGTCATTCCTTCATGTTAGCGTCAGAAGTCACCCCTGGATTGCTTGTAGGAGCAAAGCCTAACACCCATCAGTTTTATGTCATGATTTGTTTAATGGGGTGATTGGATGGGTAGAAACTCGAGAAACTATAGCTTTAACTCAGGAAACCGGGCCTGGTATGCAGAAAGAAAGGGAGGTCTTGATCCAACTTCTGTCAGTAAATGGATTAAAGGGTGGTAGACAGAAGACTTGTGAGAAGGGCGAGCAAGACTGCCTCGGGCAATAGGCCTTTGGAGGCTTGAGGATGAAAAAATCAGAGGCCAAGATCCTCTTGGTCCAGAGCTTCAAAGAACTGAGGGGTGACTCAACTGAATCCGTCAATTCTAAGTCGTTTCAGCGATGAGAAAATCACAGGAACTGATTAGAAACAATGCAGCTATTACATTGATCCAACCTACATCATCCTATAACAGCTACAACTCGACTGGATCCTCCAATTCCGAGTTGTTCTAACACAGTAAACAAAGAGATGAGAAGAAGCTGACATCCATAAAGTAAGAAGTCTCAAATTCCTTATACATTAACCAGAGCGACCAACGCTTCATCAAAACTTTACAATTGGGAGCTTTGCTCAACCATCGATACCTTCAAAATGCAAAAACTGAGTACATATACTTGGGCAGAATTGCCTGACAGAGGCACACTCGCCTTCCAAGGCGTAGCGTCTCCTCAATCAATCTTCCGACGGAAGTCCTTCATCAGATGTCTCCTTAACTTCGCATGGACTTTGCAGGAGGGGGGGTAGTTGAAACACTAAAGACCAGAATGGTGTGTGCAGACTCCTCTGTTCAATCGAGGACTTTGGCATGGCTTCTTTGGAAAAAATGGTACACAGGACCCTCTCGAGCAGACCGCTGGCCAGGCTCTCCATATATTGCACTTAATGCATGAATAGAGGTTTCAAATACTCTTTCTTACCTTCATTTACTTCAAGCGAAAACCAGGAGCAAAATCGCTTTCGATGGCATCTGGAAATCGTGATGATCTTTTTGGCGACTAGACACGACGCCTTTTGGCCCCTTCTGCTTAGCTCTTTAATTTCCCAAGTGACCATGGACCGTGACCCTGCTTTTATTCCCATAGAGGCTTCCGGCATTCGCGAATAAGAAGGAGTTGATTCTTGCTTCTTGAAATCACGATGAGCGAAAAGCCGAGACGGCTTAATCTGGTGCCATGCGTCCTTCTAGATCCGGCGGTTCTGAACTCTTTCCATGATGTTGTGGGCCTGGGTCCTGGATGCTCTCGACGCCTTGCGCATCGCGAAATGATGGAGTTGTTCTTTGCGCCTTGAAATCGCGATGGGCGAAATGCTGAGGCAGCTTAATCACGTGCCAGGTGTCTCCTGTGGATGGACGGCTGAAATTGCTCCGCGCTGTCGCGGGCCCGGCTCTAGGCGCTTTCGGTGCTTCGGGGTTCAGGGTTTCGTGATGTTCAACAACATAGAACCTTTTCCCTTTGAACTCGCGACTGTCGAAAAGCCGACGTGACCAGATCTCACGCCACGCATCCCTTGAGATGAACGGTTTCCATCCATTTATGCACAAAACAAGGGCGCTATCCATTGCTCTAACATCGATGAAACTTTGCTAGCTGCAATTTTCCGCCAACCATTGATTTGTCCCTTCGGATGAATCCTGATCGTCAAAATCAGACTGCCCGCTCGCTTGATTTAAGCCCGAAATAGATTTTTTCTGTGAGCTGCGCTCGGCGCTCATTGCGCCCCTGGCAGACCTGATCACTTTTGTGCTTCGGACAAGTAATGTTACTAACATTAGGCTCCATGGGGGATAGAGTCATCCATGTGATGCTCTAAGAACTCATTTTGCAAGTTTCAGTGCCTTGCTGTTGGGCTATGAAGTCATTATTAAGCCGAAAAAATAAAAACGAAAATGAACAAAGAAATAAAAGGACAGTATTTACAAACAAAGGAGCCATATGTGGCTCAAACAAAACATTTCTTCAAAAAATGCCCATTTACTGAGTTGTTGAAAACTTCTTCACCCTCCAAATCATGCAGCCGATATGTGTTATTTGAGAAAACTTCAGAGATTTTGAAAGGCCCGATCCACAGGGCTTCAAATTTGTCATGTTTTCCCTTATCTTGTTTAGGAGCATCTCATTTCATCACCAGGTCTCCTATCTGGAATCGTTCTTTCTTGGCCTTCTTATCGAAAACCTGCTTGATCTTTTGCTTATGGTCCTGAATTCTGTCCACTGCCTACTCCCTGTCCTGCTGGACCTCCACTAGCTGATGAATCCTTCTGATCATGTCGTCAGGCTCTTCCTGTTGATCCTGGAGGAATTTTTCTACAGGCATGGCTAGATGAGAAGGAAAAATAGCCTCCGCTCCATAAACTAATTGGAAAGGAGAGACGTCGATAGATCTCTTTGTGGTCACTCGGTCGGCCCATAGAGAAAATTTTAATCTGGAATTCCAGGCCTTCTGGTTGTCTTCCAACAACCTTTTGATGATCCTTATTAGGCTTTTGTTGGAGGATTCTGATAAACCGTTGCCCTATGGATAAAATGGGGTGGAGTGAATCAGCTTGATCCTGAACTGCTCACAGAACTTGGCTAATGGCTCGGACCCAAAAGCTGTTGCTTTATCAGTGACAATTTTACTTGGGCAGCCGAATCTCGTGATGAGGTCCTCCAAGAATCCAATGATTACCTTGTGAGAAGTACTCCTGGTAGGGATAGCTTCAATCCACTTGGTAAAGAAATATGTAGCAGTCAGGATCCACCTGTGTTGCCCACTGGAAGCAGGGTCAATTTCTCCAATGAAATCTAGGCCCCACTGCTGGAAAGGTCTTGAAACCACCACCGGATTTAACGGCAGAGACTTGAGCTGCTGCTTTCCTGCAAATTTTTTACATTTGATGCAGACTCTAACCCTTTTGCAGACGTCAATGAACATGGTAGGCCAGTAGTATCCAGCCTTGAGGATTTTGTGGGCTGTGGCTTTCCAGAAATGGTGCCCTCCACACAGGCCGCTATGAAATTCAGCCACGATCATTTCGGCCTCTTGTGGACTCATGCATTTTAAAAGCACCCCCAGGGGGTCTTTCCAATATAACGCTTGATCGATCAGGCAGTATCTGACTAACTTGAGCTTCAGATCTCTTGCTTTGTTCCTTTGCAGTTCGTCTGGAGGCCACAACTCTTGCAAAAAGTATATGGCATCCTTATACCAAGGACATCAAGCTAATGGGGGCTCTCTTTGAGGGTCCATTTCAGACAGCCGACTTTGTGGAATTCCTGAGCATTCGTTTATGAAACTTATCCCCAAAGCTTGGCAGTTTGCTTCAGCCAACAGCTTGGCTAAACCTTGACCTTTGATCAATTTGGTGGGCCTTATTTCAAGGTCAAATTCCAGAATTTTGGCTATCCATTTACTCCTTCTCTCGTCTATGTCCAGCTGGATAAGAATGTCTTTAACAGTAGCTGAGGGGACATAAGCGATGATTTTTTATTGCAGGACATAGACTCTAAATGCCTTGAGAGCCTTTACCAGGGCATAGGCCTGCTTCTCCATAGTGTTGTACTTGATTTCGGCATCCCTCAATGCTCGGCTAAAATAGGCCACGGGCTTCTCTAGCCCAATCTCATTTGTCTATAATAAGACAGCAGCCACCATGTCGGGCGAGGCAAAGGAGAAAATAATTAAATCCTTTGAGTAATCGAGACTGATAAGAACAGGAGCTTCAGTCAGGGCCTTCTTTATTTTCTCAAAGGAATGTCGCGATTCAGAAGTCCACCTCACTTCACTTCCTTTCCTCAACATGGTCGTTATAAGTTTTACCTCCTCAGCAAAGTTAGGCACAAACCTCCTCTGAAAATTAATTTTACCAAGGAAAGATTGGACCTCCTTCTTGGACCTCGGGATCGATAATGCTTGTATCGCCTCAACTCTGCTGGGATCAATTCTGACTCCTTCCGCTGATACTATGTGGCCTAGTAACTTTTCCTCCTGCATGGCGAAAAGGGATTTCTTGGGGTTTAATGAAATGCCAAAATTTCTGCATTTCAGGAAAACCTTTCTGAGATGACAACGATGTTCTTTATCCGATTTTGAAAACACTGTGATGTCATCTAGATAGACGACCATGAATTTATCCTTTTCCCCAATGAAATCTATATCCATGGCACGCTGAAACATTGCCCCTGCATTCATTAATCCAAATGGCATCTTGGCGTACATGAATGTGCCCCATGGAGTGGTGAATGTCGTCTTTTCCCTGTCCTCAGGTAGAACAGAGACCTGATTGTAGCCAGAGAAACCATCCATCATGGACATCCTGGAAGCTCCTGTTACCCTCTGCAATATGTGTTCCATTTTTGGTAAGGGGTAGTTATCCTTTCGTGAGCTCTTGTTCAGGTTTCTGAAGTCTACACAGAGCCAGATCTCTCCATTCTTTTTCCTTACTGGCACCAGGTTGGCTACCCACTCTAAATATCTCAGCGGTACGATGATTTGAGCTTGAAGCAGCTTCTTCACTTCCCTCTCCATGATAGGCAGTAGCATAGGATTGATCTGTCTCAGCTTCTGCCTAAATGGCTGTGCCTCCTCTTTTAATGGGATTTTATGCTTGATGACAGAAATGTCATATGTTTTGAGGTCTTCGTAGGTCCAGGCGAAAACATCAGCGAATTCCCTCAAAAGTCCAACATATTCCGACCTCTATTCCTTTGTCAGACTTCTCGACATTTTGACAAACCTGGGCCTACTCTCGGTGCCAATGTTGCAATGAATAGTACTAGCATCATCTGCTGAGACCTCCTCCTTTAATGCCACATCATTTCCATCAAAAAGCCTTTCTAAAGGAACCAGTCCTCTTGGAATATGATTGCTGGGCAGCTGCACAATGTTACGCTCTGCAATCTTGTTCAGAAAATTACCTCCATCAAGCTTTTCTTCAGAGACAGGGTCTTGATCGATATGCATCTCTGAAAATTCTTCGACAGTCTCCAAGAACTTCTTGATATCGAGATCATCCTCAAATACCTTCCAATGTTTGACGTTGTCAGGTATGGAGGGCCTATATTTTACTTCTACCTCATATATGAACTTGGGTGGCAAGGGTACTTTGAAATTGCTTGCTGATGTAGCCAAGGAATATGTCGTTGTGTTCTCCTCTCTTGGGATGAAAGAAATGTTAAACGCTGAGAAGAAACTGTCAATTAGGTCCCATACCTCATTTCTGTAACTCCTAAGTCAGGGATGCTTAGCCTGATAAGCATTCTTGATTTGTTGGACCACCAACTCGGCATCTTCGAACACCGTTACCTCCTGAATTCCCATTTCCCTTGCGGCTCTTAATCCTAGGATAAGCGCTTCATACTCTGCCACATTGTTGGTAGCTTCAAATTCTAATTTGTATGACAGAGACACGATTTCCTGAGCAGGTGACACGAAAACCACCCCAGCTCCAGCGCCTTCCCTGGAAGAGGCTCCATCAAAGAACATTTTCCAGACGGGGGCTATGGAGGGAGGAAATTTTGGGGAAATGGTGGGTTGCTTTCTGAGTTTGAGAGGAGGCTCGGGGGCATGGGTGAGTTGTAGTAAACTGGAGCCTAAATTAGTGTCCAAGGCAAAGATGGGATGATTGGTAGGGTTGGCTTCATCGCTGATTATATAGGCCAGTTGGGCTTCCCTGTATAGTCTTCTATGCTCTCCTCCAAACACTGGGATAGTAGAATATGTGAGGTCCATCTGCAAGGTTCCCCCCAGTATTTTTATCCAAGATCTTGATAACAACATACCAAACTTGGGGGGGACATCGGCTACTATAATATCCATGACCACACTTTTCATGGGCAGCTGAAACAACGTCACGACCAGGTCTTTGATAACCCCTAAACATTGGACTTTCCTGGAGTCAAAGGAATAGAGGTCATGATAGGCTCGGGTGACTTCTAGTCATAACTCCTCCATAACAATTTTGGGCATAAGGTTATGAGAAGCCCCTGAGTCCATCAAGCAGTTGTGAAGTACCTTGTCATGTATGTTCAGGGAAGTGTAGAAAGGAGGGGATGAATCATTCATGTCTTCTACCATAGGACCTAGAATAACCGCGGGCTTTTCATCTTGCAAGTTGATGGAGTCTGTGGGAAGGCATGAGACGTCGGACTATAGAAGCTCCGAGAAACGCTTCTTGAACCCGTCATGTTTAATCAATTCGGTCAGGGGCACAGGGATTCTAATCTTTTGAATTTCATGCTCGAAATTAAAAGAAGATGTAAGCTTGGGGATTTCTCTTATTTCGGGAGCATGATTCTGGACAATGGGAGAGAGGGGTTGAGCCTTATTACCTCTGTTGTTGTCCACTACTTCATTAGCAGGATTCTCTATTCTAGCGGACCGCTCAGGAACATCAGGTACTGTTGTCTTTTTCTTAGACCTCAGATCATATCTGCCTAGGCTACCACTAGTCTTGTCTCCCTTGCTCAATTCATTTAGCTGACTATCCATGAGAGACTCCTTGTATGTTGATTGAGTGAGATGAGGAAAAGGAGGCGTGTCTTCGAAGCAATGGATTTCAGGATCAAGTTCCTCTGCTCCCTCTTGTTTTTTTTCAGCCACGAAATTGTTTTGAAAAGGGGCATGAATCTTCTAGTCGTCTATGTCTCTTCCCCTTTCTCTCTGCATAGTCGAGGGAGCTATATTGTTTGGCCTCCTGAAACCTCCTTTGTTTTCGGCATTTTGAGGGCCCTGTATTCTTGTCTTCCTTCCACCTTCATTTTCTCCATCTCTGCAGACAGATATTTCACCAGCTTGGTCAATTCATCCACTTGAGGGTGGGGCACCGACGGGCCAGAAGTCGAGGCTTCAGATCTTCCCTTTCTCCTGTCTGCCTCAAGCTTGTTCCTCGGTTTGTCAGCTACTAATACATTAGATTCCACCTCAATAGTTGCATCTTGCATTTGAGCTAAGGAGGCGGCTCTTCTTTCTCTCAATAAAAGACAGAAATCGGGGCCAAACGCACTAGCGTAAGAAATTTTGGCCGAGGCTTCTGAGGGCTTTATTTTAGAAGGAATCTTATTATACATCTTATTGAATCTTTTGGAGAAGTCGGAGACGGACTCTCCTTCCATCTTCTTCAGAGACCCGAACTCTGTCATGTAATACATGAAATCTTTCCTATCTCCCCACTGCCTCAGGAAAGCACTATCCAGAGATTCAATCCCAGCAATAAATCCTGGAGCCAATCCTCTAAACCATTTCCTTACTTCACCATCCAAGCTCTGGACGAAGACTCTCATCCAGACATCTTCATTTTCAATGTTGAGGTTGTCTGCGTAACTGTAGAAAGCAGCCAGGTGCTCTTCCGCAGTTACGTCCCCTTCCCTGGTGAACTTGGGCATGTATTTCAAGTAATCTCCAGCAGGGAGAGGATTCATAGGATGGGGTAGAACTAAGGGAGCATATCTGGCAGCGACTATGGCATCCATTCTATTCAGAGGGGGATTAGCACCAGCCATAGGGATATTAGGTGGAGGAGAATTTGGAGGAG
The DNA here is from genome assembly GCA_032191745.1 of Picea mariana. Classification (NCBI taxonomy): domain Eukaryota; kingdom Viridiplantae; phylum Streptophyta; class Pinopsida; order Pinales; family Pinaceae; genus Picea; species Picea mariana. The sequence goes on along the minus strand of JASDQU010241742.1, from coordinate 75,311 downwards.
AAGGAGATCGCAATGGGGCTACTGGGAATGAGTCCCGAAGTGGAGTGGGAAACAAGAGGGGATTTAAGGAGAAGGCTAACGAGCTCAAGTCAGCAGATGCTCTTCTCTATGCAGAAGCGGTAATGGTGACAAAAGGAGGAGTGGGGAAATCTTTTGTGGTCCCGGGTCTACGCCAAGGTACAGTTTCAGGGGAGAGGGGAGTGACAAGGTTTGGTCCCTCCGGTCCGAGACCAGGAGAGGAAAACTCAATAGGAACACTCCCGAAATTTAGGAAACAGGAAACTTGAGAAACGGGTCTGTCCAGAGACTAAGGAGGAGAAAAAGGAGTTTCCACAGAAGGATATGGTAGATTACCCCGTTCGGCAGTGGACGCTTCTTCTTCAGAGGCCTTTCCCTTTCTGAGCACCGCCTCTGGATCAGTTTCAGGCGTAGCTAGAGGCAATTGTGGATGAGACCGCATATGCCTGCCTCTGAAAGCCACAATTAACAAGGCAGGTTCACCCCAGTGGGGTCGTCACAATGGAGTCGCCAGGTGCACAGTAGCAATCTTGATAATTTTGATATCTGATGCACCTTCAGAATCAGTTAATCGTTGTCGTTCAATCCCCGGGAAAATATTCAACTTCGTCCCCGGCAACGGCGCCAGAAATGTTAGCGTCAGAAGTCACCCCTGGATTTCTTGCAGGAGCAGAGCCTAACGCCCATCAGTTTTATGTCATGATTTTTTTAATGGGGTGATCGGATGGGTAGAAACTCGACAAACTATATCTTTAACTTAGGAAACCGAGCCTGGTATGCAAAAAGAAAGGGAGGTCTTGATCCAACTTCTATCAGTAAATGGATTAAAGGGTGGTAGACGGAAGACTTGTGAGAAGGGCGAGCAAGACTGCCTCGGGCGACAGGCCTTCAGAGGCTTGAGGATGAAAAACTCAGAGGCCAAGATCCTCTTGGTCCAGATCTTCAAAGAACTGAGGGCTGACTCGACTGAAACTGTCAATTCCAAGTCGTTTCAGCAATGAGAAAATCACAAGAACTGATTAGAAACAATGCAGCTATTACAGTGATCCAACCTACATCATCCTATAACAGCTACAACTCGACTGGATCCTCCAATTCCGAGTTGTTCTAACACAGTAAACAAAGAGATGAGAAGAAGCTGACATCCATAAAGTAAGAAGTCTCAAATGCCTTATACATTAACCAGAGTGACCAGCGCTTCATCAAAACTTTACAATCGGGAGCTTTTCTCAACCATCGATACCTTCAAAATGCAAAAACTGAGTATATATACTTGGGCAGAATTGCCCGATAAACGCACGCTCGCCTTCCAAGGCGTAGCGTCTCTTCAATCGATCTTCTGGCGGAAGTCCTTCATCAGACATCTCCTTAACTTCGCGTGGACTTTGCAGGAGGGGGGGTAGCTGAAACACTAAAGGCCAAAATGGCGTGTGCAGACTCCTCTGTTCAATCGAGGACTTCGGCATGGATTCTTTGGAAAAAATGGTACACAGGACCCTCTCGAGCAGACCACTGGCCAGGATCTCCATATCTTGCACTTAATGCATGAAGAGAGGTTTAAACTACTCTTTCTTACCTTCATTTACTTCAAGCGAAAACCAAGAGCGAAATCGCTTTCGATGGCATCTGAAAATCGTGATGATCTTTTCGGCGACTGGACACGACGCCTTTTGGCCCCTTCTGCTTAGTTCTTTAATTTCCCAAGTGACTGTGGACCATGACCCTGCTTTTATTCCCATAGAGGCTTTCGGCGTTCGCAAATAAGAAGGAGCTGATTCTTGCTTCTTAAAATCACGATGAGCGAAACGCCGAGACGGCTTAATCTGGCACCATGCATCCTTCTAGATACGACGGTTATGAACTCTTCCCATGATGTTGTGGGCCCGAGTCCTAGATTCTCTCAGTGCCTCGCGCATCGTGAAATGGCAGAGCTGTTCTTTGCACCTTGAAATCGCGATGGGCAAAAAGCCGAGGCGGCTTAATCACGCGCCAGGTGTCTCCTGTGGATGGACGGCTGAAATTGCTCCGCGCTGTCGCGGGCCTGGCTCTAGGTGCTTTCGGTGCTACGGGGTTCAGGGTTTCATGATGTTCAACAACATAGAACCTTTTCCCTTTGAACTCGCAACTGTCAAAAATCCGATGTGACCAGATCTCGCGCCACGCGTCTCTTGAGATGAACGGCTGCTAGCCATTTATGCACAAAACAAGGGCATTATCCATTGCGCTAACATCGGTGCAACTTCGCTAACTGCGATTTTCCGCCAACCATTGATCTGTCCCTTCGGATGAATACTGATCGTCAAAATCAGACTACCCGCTCGCTTGATTTAAGCTTGAAATAGATTTTTTCTGTGAGTTGCGCTCGGCACTCATCGCGCCCCTTGCAGACCTGATCGCTTTTGTGCTTCGGACAAGTAATGTTACTAACACTTCACACAAGTTGTAGATGAGGTCACCTTAAGTGGTTGACGGTAGGAAAGATCTAGACCTGATTCGGGCTAGATTCCCACTCATTATAATCTGCCTCATTAGTTAGGCATTTTAAATGGTTATTAGACACCACTAGTGTAGCTTGGAGGGAAACATCATCAAACCCCTATTGTATAAATGTTTGTATTGTATGCCCAGTAGAGGTTGTTGGAGATTGATGAAAAATCATTGTAATCCAAGAGGAGAGTTGAGATCTGAGACTCGGTTGTAGTCCGAGCTTCTATATACACTGTAAAGAAGGCATTCATATTAATATAAAGAGCATTTTTTCCTGCATAAGATTCTTTATGTGTGAGTTTATGTGTCATATGAATGTTTTATATGTGTGTTTATGAATGTTTATGTTGTATACGTGTATGTTAGAGTTCATCTACAGGGATAGAGATAGAATCCTCTATCTGTGAGGTTGTTGGATTATTTTTGGGTCCTTTTGGCTAAGTGCAAGGAGTGCACAACAGAGTGTTGAAAATATGTGAGCCAACGCAAGGAGTGTGTGATTGAACTCTCTCGAGTCAGTGGAGGATGTGCCAGGGGGGTACACCAAAATAGTTCACATACTCAGAGGAGAGCCTCAAGGTTACCAAATACCTTAGAGAATAAATTGTGTAGAGAAGGCACAAAAGCAGAATTACTAAAAATTATGTCAAGCTCTGCCAAGAGGGCATCAAGCAAGTGCAAGCGTGCACAGGACCAACACAATTTGGAGTATTAGGGAAGTTGAGGAGAACCCAAAGTTGTTGAACACTCTCAGGAAAGAAACCTCTACAAGTGCGCATTGAGAGGAAGCGGGAGTTGCTTTGGTGAACCTGAAGGATTTCAGGAATCCAGAAGTAAGACTTGTGCAAGGAGTGCACTAGGCCATCACTTAGGTAAGTGTTGAGAGAAGTCGTATGAAGGCCAAATCGAACGCAAGAAGTGCGTCAAGGACAAAGGGAATTCGTCTTACAAGCTCAGGAGAAAGAGAATCGAGTTTCTAGGAGGACACTAGAGGGTCCATAGAAAGATGTAGAAGGGTCAAGAACCTTCAAGGTTTGAGCGAGCAAAGCTCAAAAGAATTAGCGTCGTCACGCACAGAGTTCCTGCAAGGAATGCGAAAAGGTCAAGAGAAGTCGAAGTCTCGAATAGCGAGAAAACTGTTAAGTGTGCACTACAGTAAGGACTAGCCGAAGTCTAGAATTCAAGAGGAAATGCCCATCGTCAGGAGAGGATAGATGGTGAGAGATTAGAAGATCTGTGACATAGAGCTCCGAAAGATTTTCCAAGAGAAAAAGGGAAAACTTCACAAATTTGCGAGGAGCGGAGTGAACCCGGACCATTGGATCTAGAAGGGACATGTGGCAAAGATCCATGCATTTTGGAGAAGTGGTGCTTCGAAATAAATCAAAGGAGGACAAGCGGAAAGACTCCCAAAGGCCGGAGTTCGAACAGATGAAAGTCATTGATATGAGGGAGTGACGAGGATCGTTGATCCTCGCATCATTTGTGTTCTTCGATTCAGATTTCGGGGAAGGAAAAGGAGTTGGTTGTTGTGAGAAGGTTGAAGCTCAAAGCCCGAAGCACCCTTCAGGGTAGATCCCAGGACACAGCCTGGGGTCATATGATCAAATAGGCCTAGCACAGAAAAATAGTGTCACCGTCAACTTTCTTCAAAGGGGCCAAGAAGAGGGCAGCGGGGTTGGTAGGACCTGCACTTTGGGGAAAGGGGAACTTGTGAAAATTGCATTGGGTTTCGGCAAGGAACCGAAGAGTTGATCTGACTCAAGCAATTGAACGATCCTAGACTGGGAGGTCGAGAAAACCCTGAGGAGAGCAGGGGGGTTTGCATCAAAATGGTATAATATCTTGATTTCGCCTGTAGACAGCAGGTGAACGAGGAGACAAAGGAGATAGTTGGATATCATCAAGTGGTATCAGAAGTTTGCCTATAGATAGCAGGTGAAGGAGGAGACAAAGGAGATAGTCGGATATCATCAAGTGGTATCAGAAATTTTCATGTAGATAGCAGGTGAACAAAAACCGAGTGTGATACTTTGTAGAGACTACTGCAGGGTTTGCAGCAGATGGTAAATGGTCAGGTGGGCTGCAGGTGAAGAAAAATGGTTGTTGAAGGCCATAAGCATGGTCTAAGGGAGGACTACGTGCAGAAGAGCAAAGAGGAAATTGACAAGGATCTCAATGAAATCTGAGCGGAGATGGAGAATCTAGCATTGAAGATGCAACAGGAGGCAAAGGTATGTTGGAGATACAAGTGGTCTTTGAAAAGGAAAGCCTAGTGGCATGTGCAGAATTTGTTGTCAAGAAGGAAGCAACAGGTGTTAAAAAGGTGGTTGAGGCATGTTGAGAACCTTAGTGATGAGGGAAAGAGATCTGGCAAAGTTCTCATAGATTTCTAGGTGGGGAATGAGAAGGGATCAGTTGATCTCATAAACTGCCAGAAGGACAGAGGAGACATCCCAAATTGCCAGGTGGGAAAGGGAGAAGAAATGAGCTCAGTTGAGAGTTCATGTCAGCAAGGGATGTTGACAGATGGAAAGAAAGGCCTCATCCATATGAAGGTTCATGTGGAGTTGCAAGCCACATGAATGAATATGATGAGAACTTAAATACTTCCACCATCGAGGAGGAAGATCAAGGGATCATTCTGGTCATTGGAGGAATCGAGATATTCCTTCCAAGCAGCTAAGGAGAGGCTAGTATATGTGTTGTAGATGTAGCAGCAGAAGGACAGCAAGAAGAGACTTTCATGGAGGAGAAGGAGTGGATGTTGAAGTCTGCCCTAGCAGAAGAGGAGCACCCTGTTGAGTCGCGCACTCAGTGGTATATGGAGTTGAAGATGTTGGAGGATTGGTTGAAAAATCCAGGACCAGAAGATGACTTCCAGGAGATAGCCAAGTCGGAAGAAAAGCACCAGCATGAGGAGCAGCTGGAAGAATATGGAATGGAACCAGTGCAAGTAGAGGAGTTGGCATAAGATAGTCTGTTAGAGGAGATAGTTGAGCAGCAGCTCAGTAAGGATCATGCAGAGTTGGAGTCTGTGGCAGAGTGGCCACTCAATGTCACAGGAGATGAATATAGCAAGGGGCACCAGGTTAGTCTACTCATTGACCGACATGAGGATTTGCAACCGAGTAGACTACAAGAGAAAATCCAACCAAGAGAGTAGTTAGAAGAGACCATAGAGGAGATAAGGAGGCTAATGGTGAAATCAGCAAAGGAAGTTGTCAGCAGAGGGAATTTGAACAGAGGAAGAACTGCACAAGTAGCCGGAATGCGGCAGCAGCAGCAGCAAAGATGAGGATCAGGAGGACAGCTCTAGAAAAAAGTTTGGTGTCCAAGAGGATTTCAACAAAGATGGGAATATCATGAGCAGGAGATCATGAATTTGTGTAGCAGTGGAGTATGATGCAGGAGCATCACTCCACCTCAACACGCGCCAGTTGTCTAGCATGTTGGTGTGAATTCAAAGAAGAGAGAGAGGCCAGCACTCACGTTTTGCCCTCAAAATTTAAATGAAATTAAGTAAATTGAATGTGGTTAGGATGGAAGAGCCAAGTCATTCCTTCGCACAAGTTGTACATGAGGTCGCCTTAAGTGGCTAATGGTAGGAAATATCTAGACCCAATTTGAGCTAGATTCCCACTCATTGTAATCTGCCTCATTAGTTAGTCGTTTTAAATGGGGATTAGACACCACTAGTGTAGCTTGGAGGGAAAGCTCGTCGATCCCCTATTGTATAAATGTTTGTATTGTATGCCCAGTAGAGGCTGTTGGAGATTGATGAAAAATCATTGTAAGCCAAGAGGAGAGTTGACAGCCAATACTATGTTGTAGTTTGAGCTTTTGTACACACTGTAAACCAGACATTCATATTAATAGAAAGAGCAATTTTTCAAGCATAAGATTCTTTCTGTGTGTGTTTATGTGTCATACGAATGTTTTTTTGGTGTGTTTATGAATGATTATTTTGTAGACATGTATGTTAGAGTTCATCTACAGGGATAGAGATAGAATCCTCTATCTGTGAGGTTGTTGGATTATTTTTGGTTCCCTTAGGATAAGCGCAAGGAGTGTGCAACAGAGTGTTGAAACTCTGTGAGCCAACACAAGGAGTGTGTGACTGGAATCTCTCGAGTCAGTGGAGGACGTGTCAGGGGGGCACACCAGAATAGTTTGCATACTCAGAGGAGAGCCTCAAGGTTATTGAATACCTTAGAGGAGAAACTGTGCAGAGAAGACACAGAAGCAGAATTACTGAAGATTTTTCCAAGCTCTGCCAGAAGGGCATCGAGTAGGTGAAAGCATGCACAGGACCAACACAATTTGGAGTATTGGGGAAGTTGAGGAAAACCCAGAGTTGTTGAACACTCTGAGGAAAGAAATATCTACAAGTGCACATTGAGCGGAAGCAGAGTCGCTTTGGTGAACCTGAAGAATTTTAGGAATCCGGAAGTAAGAGCTAGGAAAGGAGTTCACTAGGCCAGGACTTAGGTAAGTGTTGAGAGAAGTCGTCTGAAGGCCAAATCGAGCGCAAGAAGTGCGTCAAGGACAAAGGGAATTCATCTTACAAGCTCGAGAGAAAGAGCATCGAGTTGTTAGGAGGACACCAGAGAGTCTGTAGAAGGACGTAGAAGGGTCGAGAACCTTCAAGGTTTGAGCGAGAAAATCTCATAAGAATTAGTGTCGTCACACGCAGAGTTCCTGCAAGGAGTGCGAAAAGGCCGAGAGAAGTCTAAGTCTCGGACAATGAGAAAAGTGATAAGTGTGCACTAAAGTAAGGACTAGATGAAATCCCAATTCAAGTGGAATCACCCATCGTTAGGAGAGGACAGATGGTGAGAGATTAGGAGATCCGGGAGATAGAGCTCCAGAATATTTTCCAAGAGAAAAGGATAAACTTCACGAAGTCGCGAGGAGTGGAGTGAACCTATACCATTGGATTTGGAAGGGACACATGGCAGAGATCCATGCATTTCATAGAAGTGGTGCTCTGGAAGAAATCAAAGGAGGACAAGTGGAAAAACTCCCAAAGTTCGGAGTCCGAATAGATCACAGTTATTGATCTAAGGGAGTGACGAGGACCATTGATCCTCACATCATTTATGTTCAGCGATTTCGAGTTCGGGGAAGGAAAAAGAGTTGGTTGTTGTAAGAAGGTCAAAGACCGAAGCCCAAAGCGCCCTTCAGGGTAGATCTCGGGACACAGCCTGGGGTCATATGATTAAAGGGGTCTACCACAGAGAAATAGTGTCATCGTCAACTTTCTTCAAAGGGGCCAAGAAGAGGGTCGCTGGGTTGGTAGGACCTGCACTTTGGGGAAAGGGGAACTTGTGAAAATTTCATTGGGTTCCGGCAGGGAACCGAACTGTCGATATGACTCGAGTGATTGAACAATCCTCGACTGGGAGGTCGAGCAGCCCCTCGAGGAGAGGATAAGGGGGTTTGTGTCACTTCCCCTAGAACCCATGCCCCTACTTGCTGATCCTTGAGAAGGTCGTGGACCTACCTGCATCGTTGGAGATGAGTGGGATGCTGCACTCACTGCCGATGAAATACATGTTGTAATTGCTCTAAGAGAGACTCTATTTCCATAAGGACATGGCATAGAGCTTCCTCCCCTGGAGAAAGTCCTAGGAACCTTCCCCATGAATCCAGGATGTTGTGGAATGATTAACCTCATACCTCTATTTAAGTTCATATGCTCCTCTGCGTAATGAGCATTTTCAATTGCTTTAGCTACTTACGATGGTTTCCACATCTGTACCATGGCCCTTATCTTAGGGTTTAACTCGTACACAAAACATTTTTCCTGTCATTGATTGGTATCCATGTACGAGACATATTTTACTAACTCCATGAACCTGATCTCGTACTCTTCCATGATCATGTTTCCCTAAACTAGAGCATGAAATGATCCTACATGTTGTTCCTCATAGTACGCAGGAAAATATATCCTGTCGAACCTTTCCTCAAAAATCTCCCATGAGACGGTGTCTGGGGTAAGGTGAAACTGCCTCTTTAGATTACCCCACTAATTCAATGCACTGTCCCTCAACTGAAATATCGCTATCTTCGCCTTTGATGTGGAAGTATAGTCTCTTAAGGCGAAACATCGTGTCATTCCTTCCAACCATGCCTCTGCATTTTCACTTGCACGACCCCAAGCAAACTATGGGAGTTTGATCTTCAGTAGTTCTCTGGTGATGTCCCCTGGTGGAGGCCCTCCCTCTAAGTCCCTCGGTGCTTTAGGGTTACCCATTCCAGATGGTGTGGATTCTATTTCGACATATTTTGAATGGCATCCCTTTAATGTCTCATTAATTGCCTCTAAGGAGCGCAAAATGAGAGTTAATTTAGGAGATGGTGGTGGCAGTGTCGGTGTTGGTGGTCCTTGCGACGATGCCCCACTGCCTCGATTTCCCCAAGTCCTAACCATGTTGGCTAATTGAATCTGCATTAATCCAAATGCTTTTCAGGAAATATTTTAAGGCATTCCACATCTAGCTCAATCTTGCAAACATAGGGTTAGGCGTAAATTCTTTATATTTGTCTGTAAACAGACATTACTCCTATAAGGTGAGTGGCTAATTTCAGGGTTAAAGCATCTAAGTTGGATGATTTCATCCAAGTAAGTTACTAACTTGTCTTCTTGCTAGCTATGCTAGCACTGTGTGTACTTGTCGATTACCCTAACTTACCCATTTAATGAAGCGTTAAACCTTGTCCTTTATTACTTTACATCCTTATAAAGCTTCTTTATATAATTGATCCTTTAAAATTAGTTGTAAGATCCCCTCTTAATCTTATTAATTAACGTTCATTAACACTATCAACTTATAATATCAATTTAATCATAAAAAAGGATTGACGTTAATCATTTAACCTAACCTTAAACTATGTTTAGATTTAATATTACTATTACCAAATTTATTCATTATTTCTTGTTCTATTATAATATAAAATATTACACAATACTATATACATGACAAATACATGTTTAGATATATGTCACATATATATATATATATATATATAATTTAATTATCTATTTTTAAAATAAATAATTAAATTTTATTTTAAAAAATAATAATAGTTAAACTGAATTATTTAAACTAAAAATAAATAAATTATTTAAACTAAATAATTAAATTTTATTTGGATAAAATAAATAAAAATAAAATAAAATAAATAAATGTGAAGTGGAGGGTGGGCAATGTGGTTTCTCGCATGAGACCCACGTGCCCGCCCTCCCACTCTTCATCCCCCAAAACCCTACCCCTCACTCAAGCCCTCTTCCATTCTACATCTATGATATTTTTACTTAACTTCCACCTTTGTTGATATTTTTACTTGTAATCCGTTGATATTTTTACTTGTAATCCGTTGATATTTTTACTTGTAATCCGTTGATATTTTTACTTGTAATTATTATGTAAAAGATCAAATCGATATGTAGCATTAGGTCTATTTTTTTATTTTTTTATTTTTGGGGGGGGTGGGGATTGATAATGGCACAACTATTGTTCCCAGCCTACGAGACTATTATATCAGTGAATATATTTCCCCACACACACATTCAGCACTGTATTCATCCAAATCTGGGTATCCCCATTATTTATCAATGTATTCTACGCACACACATTCGGCATTGTATTCAACCAAATTTACAAGTATCCTTATTCTTATTGAAGTATACAGAATTGGGTGTTCATATAACATACAATATCCCTAAGCCCGTTAGCTATATTTCTCTTTTAATATTTATATACACCTATATTTTCTATATATTTTTTTGTGTAGTTAATTAATTTAAAAAACAAATTGTATTCATATTGCTCTAGTTTACATACATCTTGGTATTTTTTTATTTTTTAAAACTAACTTATATTTATTACTTTTCTATCTTTCTTATAGGTGAAGTTTCTTACAGGTTAGCAGGTAGCTCTACAATAAGGAACAAGAGGCTGGAACAAGCTACATAAGCTACATGATATATTTTCCTCCTATACTCTCTCTTCATCGAGATTTCAATTTCTTGAGTAGTTTTTTTTAGTCGGTAATTTATGGGTTATCCTAGAGGGTTTAAGGCCTGTAAATAATAGTTTCTAGGTTGTAGGTTACATGCTATCTTAGGAACTAGTTTGCATAGCTAAGTGGTTGTTCAAGCCCTAGGTTTAAGTTTTGAAACCAAGCTCTGATACCATTTGTAAGGCCTTCTAATTTCAAGGCCTCAAAATAATTAATAAATATATCCTAATCTCCTACTAAAATGACTGCAACTTAGTTTATAATATTTCTTTCATGCAAGAAATAAACTAGTAAATAGACAGCATGATAAATTAGACATCATAATAATAAGAGACCAACTAGTAAAATACCTACCTCGACCTGCAAGTTGGTTGATGTAGCCCCTTGTTCTCTTATTGTTGAGCTTATTCAAACTTCCCAACTGAATATTAACCTCCCAGCCAATTAGGAACAGCCTCTTCGACTCCCTAGCTCCAGGAATCCTTTCGGTTTCCTGGCCCACGAGCCCAAATTTCCCAGCAACAGCAATGCCCCTGTGAGAGTTCCCCAAAAAAACAAATGGTTCTTCCAATTTCCTCCTCTCTTTTAGAATTTCATCCTCCTTCTTATTCCCCCAAATTTCCCCAAAACCAAGACCCCTCTCCAAATCCTCTTCCTTATTCTCCTCTCTCGAATCCATCTCCCTCATTCAATTCCCAATCTACCTTATCCCTTCATTAATTCGCCCAACAGCCTTATCCCTTCATTAATTGCTTCACCTATTTTTTTTAATAATAAAATAATAACATACTCAATGAATTTATCTTAATAATTAATTTAATTTATTTCAATAATTAATTTAATTTAATATAACAACTATGATAAATAAATTATCAATTCGGGTTGTTACAAACCATGTAAATATTTTATCAAATCATGTTGATCTGGACACTTCAACATTGAACAATCCGATCTCTGAGGTTGATAGATTGCAAGTTTTACATGCATCAATCAATAAAAGAGAGAGGAATGTTTTGAACAATTTTCCTACAAACATGGACCATTCTAAAGAAATTAACAACTTGTGTTGCACTTTAGAACCAGAGATAAACAAAAAAATTGTCAGTTCCATGTCTCCATCTAAAATCATGACTAAGAGACAACACAGTTTCTTGAGCCTGCAAAGTAAAAAGATACAGTATTATCGTCAAAAACATTCAACTAAGGATAAACCACAATTTCAAAGGGTCGAACAGGTTCACATAAAGTCAAGGAATAACATGGACAAGCAAATGGAACTAATTTCTTCAAAATGTCATAGGAATGTGAAACGAACCTCTGATCATGTGCAACATTATGTTCCAAACAATACAAGTATTGTAATTAGAGATTTTAATTTATTTTACATTATGTGAATTATATTATTAGCCTCAATGAAATTTTATATGATTGTTGTTACAGCGGAGGGATCCACATCTTATAATGAACCTTGTCACGTCCGACATTGTCAACTTCGATTATTTTCTGATGATATTGTCGAGGGTAACATAAGTGCACATTTTGAATTTAATGTCGACAAATGAGAGTCATAAAATTATTTATATATTTCAATTGAAGCTTGTCTAATTAAATATTTAGTGCATTGTGTCTTGCAATCAACACTCACTTTTTTTATTTTAATTGTTTATGTTGTAAGCTCAACCAAATGATGTAGCGATCTAAGAAATTAGTATAGAAAATCCAACAATCCCATTGATTCCATATTTCAACATATGAGGTTTGGTGAAAGGTAAAATTGACATTAAAGATGTCAGCAAGTAATTGTAATTGTTCAAAGAATAATTTGTTTATAATGCATTTAGTTTTACTTGCTACATAATCTATATGGGAGGAAAAAATATGTTGTCTTCATTGATGAATTATGTTGATCTTTGAGGTCATAATTTAGGGGAAATAATTGTTTTCCTTCTTTTTTTCATATTTTTTTCTACTGATCTTATACCTTTCTACTTTTGTTTCCATAGTTTTAAACATTCCCTTAAAATAAAGACTTCGGTTTTTGTCATTTAGTTTTTATTCCAACATTTTTTAAATGGAATCAATATAATTGTTGTACTCATAATTTTTCAGAATGAATGTTTTGTGTTTTTTTTTTCTCATCCATACTAAATATATATATTTTGTTTATTGATTTTTTGAACATGCAGTTATGGACAATGAAAGTGTGTCAAAGTTTATATCAGTGATACATGATATCAATGCTCAACAACAGTTTCTTACTGGCATTCAAGATATTATTAGTAGGATAAATGGAACTCCAACACACATTTTTTATGAGATGCTTCATTGTTTAGCTAAGTTGAAGGCAATGATCTATGAGTTTCAGCATGTTTCCAACAAGGAAGTTGGCATAAAGCTACGAAGAGAATGGCTCGAAAGGAAAAGGGGTCGTCAAGTTCATGTAGATGTTAATTTGTGTTGTATTTTTTATAAGTCTGGTTGTAATTTAGAATAGGTTACGTTATGTTTAACATTTAAGGGATTTTTAAAACTGTTGACTTTTTGATACTTTATTATTGGTTAATTATCATAGTATTATTGATATGAAATTATTTTTTCTTGTATAAGTGTGAACAATTCATTATTTCTCCATCATACTATGTTTTTGCTCTCGATATGTTGCAATGTCTCATGGTATTCATATGTTGTAAGTAATTGTAATTGTTCAAAGAATATTTTTTTTTTATAATGCATTTAGTTTTGTTTGCTACATAATCTATATGGGAGGAAAAAATATTCTGTATTGATTGATGAATTCTACTGATCTTTGGGGTCATAATTTAGGGAAAGAATTTTTTCTCCTCCATATTATATAATTTTCTTTATTTATGTTTTTTCTTTACCAAGAGTTATGGAGAACAAAGAATTTTCAAAGATTATTTTAAAAGGCATGAATAAAAATGTTGTATTCATACATGAATTCTACTCATCTTTAGGCTCATAATTTTTGGGAATTAATTTTTTTATTATGTTATTCTTGTTTGATTGATTTGAAAGTGACATTTTCAACATGTTTGTGATAGGGAGGCAATTTCAACATGTTTGTTCGAATATCAAAAATATTGATGTCAATCTTATAAAATTATTACTCTCCATATTTGACCATGTGACATATTGTTCAAAGTAAACTTCCTTACCAAATTCAAACCTAATATATATTTTTCTTCAAATCTCACAACTAATATTCAGTTAATGGAAATAAATATTTTACTTTTAAATTACCACTATATTGCATTGCTTTATATTGAACCTCTTGACATATTACAATTGAAGTCTCTCTTTATGCAATCACATTGACACTCAATTTTACAATAAGCTTGCTTATCAATGTCGCAACGAGAAGCCAACTTCCATAAATGCACATTTATGAAAGTTGGATTCAGTATTTGCGCATATACAGAAGCACGCATATACAGAAGCTAAATTATGTAAATGCAAATATACGAAAGTTGCTTCCATAAATGCACATTTACAAAAGTTGGCTTCCACATATGCGCACTTCTGTATATGCGCATATATTGAATCCAACTTCTGTAAATGCGCATTTACGGAAGTTGGCTTCCGTATATGTGCATATGCAGAGGCCAACTTCCGTAAATGCGCATTTATGGAAGCAGCTTTTGTATATGCGCATTTACAGAAGTTGGAATCTGCATATGCACGCTTCTGTGTATGCGTAGATATTGAATCCAACTTTCGTAAATGTGAATTTATGGAAGTTGGATTCAGTATCTACGCAAATGAGAAAGACAACTTCCGTAAATGTGCATTTATGGAAGCAACTTTTGTATATGTCCATTTACAAAAGTTGTCTTCCACATATGTGCACTTTTGTATATGCACATATATTGAATCCAACTTTCGTAATTGCGCATTTACGGAACTTGGATTTTGTATATGTGCATATACAGAATCACGCATATGCGGAAGCAAACTTTTGTATATGCGCATTTATGGAAGAATCTTTCATATTGGTTCTATAAATGTGCATTTACAGAAGTTGGCTTCCGCATATGCATGCTTCTGTATATGCGCAGATATTGAATCCAACTTCTGTAAATGCGCATTTATGGAAGTTGGATTCAGTATATGCACATATACAGAAGTGCACATATGAAAAAGCCAACTTCCATAAATGCGCATATACGAAATTTTCTTCCATAAATGCACATTTAACGAAGTTGACTTCCACATATGCGCGCTTTCGTATATGCGCAGATACTGAATCCAACTTCCGTAAATGCGCATTTACGGAAGTTGGCTTCTCGTTGCAACATTGATAAGAAATCTTATTGTAAAATTGAATGTTAATGTTATTGCATAAATAGAGACTTGAATCATAATATGTCAAAAGGTTCAATATAAAGCAATGCGATATAGTGGTAATTTAAAAGTAAAACATTAATTGCCATTACATGAATATTAGTTGTGAGAATTGAAGAAAAATATATGTTATGTTTGAATTTGGTAAGGAAGTTTACTTCCATAAATGCACATATATACAGAAGCGCGCATATGTGAAATCTAACTTTCGTAAATGTGCATATACGAAAGTTGTTTCCATAAATGTGCATATACAGAAGTTGTTTCCATAAATGTGCATATACAGAAGTTGGCTTCTGTATATGTGCACTTTTGTATATGCACATATACTGAATCCAACTTCTGTAAATGCGCATTTATGGAAGTTGGATTCAGTATCTACATATATACGAAAGCACTCATATGCAAAATCCAACTTCCATAAATGCACATTACCAAAGTTGCTTCTAAAATGTGCATTTATGGAAATTGGCTTCCGCATATGCGCACTTCCGTATATGTGCGTATACTGAATCAAACTTCTGTAAATGCATATTTACGGAAGTTGGCTTCTGTATATGTATTTATACGGAAGTTGGATTTTGTATATGTGTATATGTGGAAGCCAACTTATGTATATGCGCATATACTGAATCCAACTTTCGTAAATGCGCATTTATGGAAACCAGTAACTTTCGTAAATGCGCATGTATGGAACTTGGATTCAGTATCTGCGCATATATGGAAGCACGTATATACGGAATCCAACTTCCGTATATGCATATTTACGGAAGGCTTTCAACTTTCATAAATACATTGAATTCGGTATCTGCACATATATGGAAGTACATATATATGGAATCCAACTTCTATATATGCACATTTACGGAAGGTTGCTAACTTCCATAAATGTGCATTTACGGAAGCCAACTTCAATAAATGCGCATTTACAGAAGGCGACTTTCGTATATGCGCACATACAGAAGCGAACTTCCCTAAATGTACATATACGAAATCCAACTTTCGTATATGCATGCTTTCGTATATGTGTGCTTTCGTATATACGCATTTACGAAAATTGGCTTATGTATATGCATGCTTCTGTATATGCACATATATTGAATCCAACTTTCATAAATTCTCATTTACGAAAGTTGACTTCCGTAAATAAGCATTTACAAAAGTTGGGTTTTGTATATGTGCATATACTAAATCCAACTTCCATAAATGCCCATTTACGGAAGCCAACTTCCATAAATGCGCATTTACAGAAGTTGGCTTATGTATATGCGCATATATACAAGCCAACTTGCGTATATGTGCATTTATATAAGCAGCCTTTCGTAAATGTGCATATATGGAAGTGTGCATATAAGGAAATCAACTTTTGTATATGCACATATACGGAAGTTGCTTCCGTAAATGTGCATTTACGGAAGTTGGCTTCTGTATAAGCATGCTTTCGTATATGCACATATACGGAAGCCAACTTACGTATATGCGTATTTACAGAAGCAGCCTTCCTTAAATGCACATACATGGAAACGCTTATATACGGAAATCAACTTCCTTATATGTGCATATACAAAAGTCGACTTCCGTAAATGCGTATTTAGAGAAGTTGGCTTCCATATATGGGCGCTTCCATATATGCGCATATACTAAATCCAACTTCCATAAATGGGCATTTGCAAAATCCAACTTCCATAAATGCACATATACGGAAGTTGGCTTCCGTATATGTGCATATACTGAATCCAACTTTTGTAAACACACATTTAAATAATTTGGCTTCTGTATATGGGCATTTAGAGAAGTTAGCTTTTGTATATGCGCATATAAGGAAGTGCACATATACGGAATCCAACTTTCGTATATGTGCATTTATAGAAGGTTGCTTTCGTACATGTGCATATACAGAATTTAGCTTCCACATATGCACACTTATGTATATGTGCATATACCGAATCCAACTTCCATAAATGTGCATTTACGAAAGTTGGCTTCCGTAAATGCGCATTTATGGAAGTTGGCTTCCGTATATGCGTGTTTCTGTATATTCGCATATACGGAAGCCAACTTACATATATGTGCATTTATGGAAGCAGTCTTTTGTAAATAGACATATATGGAAGCGCGCATATATCGGAAATCAATTTCCGTATATGCCCATATACAAAAATCATCATCCGTAAATGCGCATTTACAGAAGTTGGCTTCCATATATGCGCATATAATGAATCCAACTTCCACAAATGGGAATTTAAGAAAGTTGACTTCCATAAATGCACATATACGGACGCTGACATAAGCGTGCATATACGATAGCCAACTTTTGTAAATGCGTATTTATGGAAGGCTACTTCCATAAAAACAACTTTTGTAAATGAGCATTTACAGAAGTTGGCTTTCGTATATGCGTATTTATGGAAGTTGGCTTCCTTATATGCATATATACCGAAGCCAACTTCCATAAATGTGCATATGCGGAAGGTTACTTCCGTAAATGCACATATATGGAAGTTGGCTTCCGTATATGCACGCTTCTGTATATGCACATATACTGAATCTAACTTCCATAAATGGGCATTTACAGAAGTTGGATTTCATATATGCATGCTTTCTTATATGCGCATATACTGAATTCAACTTCTGTAAATTTACATTTACGGAAATTGGCTTCCGTATATGTGCATTTATGGAAGTTGGCTTCTGTATATGCGTGCTTCTATGCACATATATTGAATCCAACTTCCATAAATGCACATTTATAAAAGTTTCCTTTTGTATATGCTTATTTATGGAAATTGGCTTCCATATATGCACATATACAGAAGCCAACTTCCATATATGCGCATTTACGAAAGCATTCTTTCGTAAATTCACATTTACGAAAGTTGGCTTTCGTATATGAACATATACTGAATCCAACTTTCATAAATGCGCATTTACGGAAGTTAGATTTTGTATATGCGTGCTTCTATGCACATATATTGAATCCAACTTTTGGAAATGTACATTTACGGAAGTTGGCTTTCATATATGTGTATTTATGGAAATTGGTTTTCATATGTGCACATATACAGAATCCAACTTCCATATATGCACATTTACGAAAGCAGTCTTTCGTAAATGTGCATTTATGGAAGTTAGTTTTCATATATGCATGCTTCAGTATATGCACATATACTGAATCCAACTTCCATAAATGCGCATTTATGGAAGTTGGATTTCATATATGCACATTTATGGAACTTAGCTTCTGTATATGCACATATACAGAAACCAAATTCCATATATGCTCATTTACAAATGCATTTACAGAAGCAACCTTCTGTAAATGCACATTTACGGAAGTTGGCTTCCGTATATGCACATATACTGAATCCAACTTCTGTAAATGCGCATTTACAGAATTTGGCTTTCGTATATGTGAATTTATGGAAGTTGGCTTCCGTGTATGCACATATATGAAATCCAACTTCCATATATGCACGCTTCTGTATATGCACATATACTGAATCCAACTTCTGTAAATGTGCATTTTCGGAAGTTGGCTTTCGTATATACACATTTATGGAAGTTGGCTTCCGTATATGCACATATACGGAATCCAACTTCTGTATATGTGCATATATGGAAGAAGCCTTATGTAAATGCGTATTTACGAAAGTTGGCTTCCGTATATGCACATATACTGAATCCAACTTTCGTAAATGCGCATTTACAGAAATTGGCTTTCGTATATGTGCATTTATGGAAGTTGGATTTCGTATATGCACATATATGAAGTTGGCTTATGTAAATGAACATTTATAGAAGTTGGCTTATGTATATGCGCACTTCTATATATGCGCATAAACGGAAGCCAACTTCCGTAAAAGCGCATTTATGGAAGTCATTTTCATAAATGCACATTTACGGACGACAGCTTTTGTATATGCACATATACTGAATCCAACTTCCATAAATGCACATTTAAAGAATTTGGCTTCCGTATATGTGCATTTATGGAAGTTGGCTTCTGTATATGCGCGTTTTCGTATTTGTGCATTTACTAAAGACAACTTCCATAAATGCGCATTTACGGAAGTCACTTCCATAAATGCACATTTACGGACAATAGCTTATGTATATGTGCATTTAGGGACGTTGATCATTGTTCAACTTTTTGTTATTATTTAAAATAAATAATCCATCTATTCTTTATAGTAGCCAATCGAAAGTTTATTGAGTTAAAATTAGCTTAACCCTAGTTTAAGTTTATGGTTTGAATGCATTCATTATTTCTTTATCATAGTTTGTTGACCATGGTTTTATTGTGGTTCTTGTTTATAATTCTATAAAAAATTATTGATTTTCTCTTTGTATGTTTGGAAAAAATGGTAAATTTCACATGTGCTTTAGTAATTCATATAAAAAGCAAAATATTTTAATCCTTGAATAATTTTGTAACAAATTTTTAAATTTTTAAATTCTTTAATCTTGTAACAAATTTTCTTTCATTTGTCAATTTTAAATTTTACAAAAAAAATCTTTAAAATATAATAAGTTGAATTATATATATAAGGAGTGTGTAAATATGTTCTTTCTCTCACTTTTCTTATAATCAAATTTTTTTCTTTTTATATATATGACATCACACGAAACAAGTGTACATGATTATGACAATGTGATGCAGGAGTATCCTTGGGCTCGGGCAATCCGCATCACCTAAAAAAATATATATATTCTACAAATTAGGCAATAAGTCGAATAAGTATTGTGTTAGTGGTCCATTTTATTTAGTCAATTTTCTATGAATTTGAACTACTATTACTCATGCAGCTACTCTTGTGTATGTTGAAACTCCTATGTATGGTGGAATTTTATAAGTGTCACAATGTTTCTTCATTTTCAATGGTATGACCGCACACATTTCACTTCGCCACGCTACCATTCTTCAGGATGAATTGCAGCCACATGGTAGGAATGTTCTCGCGCCCAACAGAAGTTTGTTAATGCTACAGAGGCAAACTGTCATGCGGTTTTGCTAACTGTCCATTGAGGTAATGGAAGGTGAATCGATTCAGAGGAAAAAGGGGAGAATTTAAAAGAAGCATGAACGCGATGGAAAAGGGGTGATGAATCACTAGGAATATGGAGATAATAATTCCAGGTTGGGCGACCACTCAGGAAGGGCGAAACATTGTTTCATCCCACACACGCAGACCATTACCTTATGAGCGATTTTTGTAGTGGACTTCAACCACGCAAGTAACCATTCACGACTTTCTCTTAGCCCATGCTTGATGTAATGTAAATTTTGATATGTGCTTCGAATCAATAAAGGATTGGTGTTGCATTCTTAAGTTTCCAATTGAAGTCCCTGATTATTTGGCAATAGTGTTTATGTTTTTCTTTTCCGCTATGCATTTTGTAGCAGGGTGCATGTTGTAACTGTTTGTGTGTTTCAGCTCGATTTATCCCTGCATCAGGTGATATTAGAGCTTATGCTCACTCTGGGATAAGTTTGTGATTTTTCTCGTAAGTGGGTTAGATAATACCCCGAGCTTGGTGGTGTATCATCATTTTGAGTGTTGAAGAACAAGTAGATGTACAGCATCTGGATTGAGGTTGTGGATGGTAGTTAGGATTCGAACTACCAGGACACTTGTGATAATTCTTCCAAGAATGAGAGGAGCATCACATGGAGGTGCAAGAAATCAAGAACTTGAAGAGTTATGGAGAATAATAGAGGAATTAGAACACAGAAGAGATGGAGATGCTGAGATAGATTATGACTTTGAGGCTGAGAGTGAGATTGAATAGAATACTTAGGATGTAGACCCAGCAGAGTGTTTGATATCTTATCTGAGTAACAGAGGTAGTGTGAAATTCGAGGTTTTGTGCTATGATGGAAGCTTAATAGATGAAACTCTTATAGATTGGATAGGAGATCTCAAGAGGTATTTTGAATATGAGAATGTTCGTGATCCAAACCGGGTTCGATTTGATATCACAAAGTTTAAAGGACATGATGCCCTTTGGTGGGACATGTTGTAGAAAGATAGAGTTGATAATAGGTGATAAAAGATTAAGACTTGGAAGAAGATGGTAAGATTAAAGAAAAAAAAAATCTTGTTGATTATCAGCAGAAGTTGTGTAGACAATTGCAGAATCTGAGGCAAAAGGATACTTATGTATGTGCATACACTAAAGAGTTTTTTAGGTTGTCACTTAGATCAGGCATTAAGAAGCCAAAGTATCAGTGTGTGGCCAGATACGTGAATGGACTAAAGTATCTAGTCTAGGATTAAATGAGTACGCATTATTTTCATATTGTAGATGAAGCTTATCAAATTTCCCTGAAGGTGGAGGAGAAAGTTGACAAGAAGACCCAACAAAAGGTAAGGGGAAGAGGTCCACAAGGAAGAGGTAGAGAAAATACTGCTAAGACAAATGACAAAGAAGAGGATTCGACAAGTGGTCCAAGTACCAAAGGAAATGGAGTCGGTAGAGGCAGAGGATTCTAAAGAGGAAAGGGAAAGTTTGTAATTACTTGTTATAGATGTGGAGTTGAAGGTCACAAAGCCTCCGAATGCCCAGAAAAGAAAGGTCTCAGCAGAAGAGTTGATGCTAGAACACAGGTGATGCATCGGTGGTTAGAGAAGATGTTTTTGTGCTTCCACACAAACAAGGTGAGAACTTGATGTTTCGAAGAATTTTACTTAAACCAGAATAGAAGTTAATAGAACAACTTGAACAGAGGAAAAAAGTGTTTAAGACCAGATGCAAAGTTGAAGGAAAATGTTGTAACTTGATTATCGATGGAAGAAGTACAGAGAAATTGGTCTCTACCGAAGTCAAGAGGAATATAAATTTGAAATGTGAACCACATCCTAATCCTTATCAAGTTCCATGGTTGCAGAAAGGCTAGTAGGTGACTGTAACTGGACAGTGTTTGTTAAAATTTTAGATTGGATATTTTAAAGAGCAAGTGTTATGTGACATAGTAGAAATGGATGTGTGCCATATTCTGCATGGGATACCATGGATGTTTGACCAGAAGGTGTTCCATGATGGCAGAGAAAATTTGTATGAATTTACTCAAAATGGAAAACGTTATAAGTTGACACCAATGCATGAAGATGGTGGGAGTAACAGCAGCAGTTGCAGCAAAGACGTGAACAGTAGTAACAATCGCATTATGTTGTGTTTAGCCAAGGAATTCCTAAAAGATCAGAAACAGAATGGGTATTTTTTAGTTGCAGTGCCAAATAAGGTTCAAGAGGCTGAAAAGGGGAGGTCTACACCAGCAGAAATCCAACGCATGTTGAAAGAATTTAAAGAAATTGTTGCAAAGGAATTACCCATAGGGTTACCTCCTTTGCATAGTATATCGCATCAAATTGATTTGATTTCAGGATCGAGTTTACCAAATAAAGAACCTTATCGAATGACTCCATCAGAGAGTGAAGAAGTGAATCAGCAAGTGCAGGAATTGCTTGACCGAGGGTTGATTCGTGAGATATTGAGCCCTTGCACAGTACCAGCAGTATTGACACCCAAGAAAATAGGGGAATGGTGAATGTGTACTGAGTCACGTGCTATAAACAAGATCACTATCACGTATCAGTTTCCATTGCCTGGAATGGATAACCTTATGGATTTCCTGAGTGGTTTGGAATATTTTACTAAAATTGATTTGAAGAGTGGCTATCACTAAATTTGAATCAGAGAAGGTGACAAATAGAAGACTGCATTCAAGAAGAAAGATGGATTGTTTGAATGGTTAGTGATGTCGTTTGGGTTAACTAATGCATCCATCACATTCATGAGGTTGATGTATGAAGTCTTGATGTATGAAGAAAAGAAGAGTGTTGATGCGAATGATTTTGTGAAAAGCATGCATGAATTACAAGAACAGGTAAAGAAGAAATTACAGACCGACAATGACAATTATAAACAAAGAGAAGATCATCATAGGAGACAGAAGGTAATCTGAAAGGGTGAGTTAGTTATGGATCACTTGAAGAAGGAGTGATTTCCTCGAGGCACATATAATAAACTCAAGTACAAGAAGATAGGTCCATGTCGAATTCTGAAAAATATCTCTAATAATGCTTATCAGCGGGAACTTTTGGAGAAGTTTGACATATCTCCTACATTCAATGTCGTTGACCTCTATGATTTTCATGAAGGGGACAAAAGATTAGGTGAAGGTACCCTCAATGAATGGGAACATCATCTACCAATTAATTCATAGGATCGGATTGAACAAATTCTTGCTACACGAGTTGGTAAGAAGACTCGTCAGAAGGAGTACATGGAATATTTAATCAAGTGGAAAAATCGAGGGGCAGAGGATGCATCGTGGGTGAATGAAGATCAATTAGCATGTGTGCAGAACTCTTCACCTCAGCAATAATCTACACATGAGTTGAAGCTCATGTTTTTCTTACTAGAGGTGTCTGATGCAGGATCATCCTTGGTCTCGGGAAATCCGCATCACCCAAAAAAAATATTTCTATTCTATAAATTAGGCAATAAGTCGAATAAGGACTATGTTAGTGGTCCATTTTATTTAGTCATTTTTCTATGAATTCGAACTACTGTTACTCATGCAGCTACTCTTGTGTATGTTGAAATTCATGATGGAACTCAGGTTGAAACTCCTATGTATGGTGGAATTTTATAAGTGTCGCAATGTTTCTTCATTTTCAACATTGTGGCCGCACACAATTAACTTCTCCATGCTAGAATTCTTCATGATGAGTTGCAGCCATGAGGTACGAACGTTCTCGTTCCCAGTAGAAGTTTGTTAACGCTAAGAAGGAGGCGAACTGTCGGGTGTTTTTGCTAATCGTCCGTTGAGGCAATGGAAGGCGAATCGATTCATAGGGAAAAGGGGAGAATTTAAAAGAAGCATGAACGTGATGGAAAAGGGGTGATGAATCACAAGGAATATGGAGAGAATAATTCCAATTTGGGCGACCAATCAAAAAGGGCGAAACAAAGTTTCATTCCAGACACGCATACCATTACCTTATGGGGAATTTTTGTAGTGGGTTTCAACAACACAGGTAACCATTCACGACTTTCTCTTAGGCCAGGCTTGATGTAATGTAAATTTTGATATGTGCTTCGAATCAATAAAGGAATGGTGTTGCATTCTTAAGTTTCCAATTGAAGTCCCTGATTATTTGGCAATAGTATTTATGTTTTGTTTTTCTGTTGTGTATTCTGTAACAGGGTGCGTGTTATAATTGTTTGTGTGTTTCAACTCGATTTCACCCTACATCACAATATGTTATGTTATTATGAATTTATAAATTTGTTTGTAATGTTTGATGTAGTAAGGAAGGCTTGAGAATATAAAAGATACTTTTGATTTTATAATTTATTAAGAATTTGTTATCTTTAATTTTTTTTTAAATAATTTCACGTTTTAAATTGTTTTTTATTGATAAATTATAATATCGTATATATTAATATTAATATATTTAAATTTTTATTAATGATTATAAAACTATGAAACTATTAAGTTTCTAACACTAAAATATAAATTTTGAAAGAGTATAATAAAAAATATACAAAATTAATTATAAAGTATAATGGATATATGCCATAATTAAGATTTTGTCAACAAATTCTAAACATGTTCATCCAATCACCTTATACTTAAAATGTGCAATCAAGGTATTGCATTGATTGAAAATAGCAAAAGATCGTGTTTCTGTTCATTTTGTTTTCCATGATCTCAAAGCATCTATGTTTAAACTTGTATGCTTAGAATATAAGTTATCTACATTATTATATTCCACAATTACCAACAAAGATACATTAATTTCCTTTTGAAATTAGACTATATAAAACAGGGCACATAAAGTATGTAAAAAAATATGAAACTCCTCT
>JASDQU010241741.1:114236-131565 GCA_032191745.1 Picea mariana | reverse complement strand
GATTGTCCAGCCTATACCCGCATTAGATCTCATTTTCAAAATATTTGCCACACTACCAACCTTCCTAACCTCTTAACTCAACAAAACTATGGTGATCTTGGTACAACTCTCTTAATGTTTTTCGAGCACAGAAACAAAATTCTAAAGAATCACAAGTAATCACTTACCCTCTTAAGGTCCAATAGACCAATTTGGTCTTAGTGGACGTTCATCATCATCATCATCACCATCATCATCATCATCATCATCATATATAATTTTTTGGGTTTTCCTTTCTTTTTTAGTTTCTTTTTTAAGTTTTCTTTTAATTTTCTTTTATAATTTTTTTTTTAACTCGAAAAATAAAAAATTCCAATTGTTTTGTTTTTCATAGGTTTTTTAGTTTTTATCTTTTCTTTAAAAAAATTTAAATTCCAGTTACAATTTTTCTTAAAAAAATTGTTGTTTTTT
Organism: Picea mariana; assembly: GCA_032191745.1. NCBI lineage: Eukaryota > Viridiplantae > Streptophyta > Pinopsida > Pinales > Pinaceae > Picea > Picea mariana. The sequence continues at coordinate 131,115 of JASDQU010241741.1, read as the reverse complement.
GTTTTACTCTTTAAAAACCAACTCTCAGCTTTTTTTCATTTTTTTATTTCTTTGTTTTTTTAATGTCAATTTTAAAAACTCATAATTGTTTTTTAAGAAATAATTTAGGAGCCAATTTTGAGTTGTTTGTTGACGATGGTAGTCATTGTCAAGGCCACAATTTCAATTAATTTATAATCTTAACTCCAAAAAAAACTTGGTGCTACTGGTAGTATCTCCTTTCGATTCAATGGCCAATTTTAAATACTTTGTCCACAATGACATCATATGTCAACACAACAGGTCTGAATGGCTATGAATTTTAATCATTGCAAAAAAAAGGATGTTGTTGGTACCACAATTTTTTGATTTAGGGATAAAAATAACCACTCAAAAAAATGAGAACCCTAGAGAGTTCTTGTTAAGTTGGTAACTTTGTTTTTTGCGCACGAGCAGCAAGTCGAGAGCATGAAAGAGAGCCTGGAGCTGGTGCAACCATGGAGGGATAAATCTAGAGGATGTTGGAGCATATATGGAGCGTATTGGAGCTGACGACTAAAGATCTAGGTTGCCAGGCCTAAAGAGTGAACTCCTGAGTGGGTTGCACTAAATCAACAAGTGTTTGTTGTTGTTTGCTGGTATTTTTCTGTAGCAACAAGTTACCTTGAGTTCCCAGCTGAGAGATTCCTGGCTACTTGTGCCAGAGATTCCCTGATAATTGAATGGGATGCCCAAGGGAATGAGATCAGTGAAGGGATACATTCCTTGGGTTGGGCAGGTCAAGAGGAAGAGAGTTAGTGGAAAATCGAGATATATGTAGGAGAATATCGACAATTTGTGAGTTTTCTTAGCTGAGTGGATAATGAGAGACCGTTCTCTTTTGTGGATTACTAACCTTAGCTTGGGGGTGATTGTCTATTGATATTTGGAACAATTAGTCTATGGTTGGGTGGAGTGTTCGTCTCAAGCATCCGGTTTCACAACTATTGTTAAAAGATAAGTGTTTTATCTTGTTTATGTTGTATTGTGAGTTTTAATTACTATGCATGAAATATGAGTATGAGAACAAATTTTATATGCTTCTATAATGAAGTTTATTAGTTGCATTCATGTCTAATTTAGTATGTTGTAGATGCATCAATGTAATGGTAGAAAACAATATCTAAATCTGTTTTTAATTCGTAGCTGAAAGTTACAACAAATCAGTTAGCTATAAAATAATTAAATTAGTTAACATAAATTTCGTTTTTATGAGAATTTTGTACCATAATGTCCCTCAGTTGATCTAGGGGACATTATACACACTCTCACTCTCTCTCTCTCTCAAATCATGTACATAACCAACAATCAAGAAACCTCTACACATTTAGCTTAAAGGTGCAAAGACATTTTGAACTAGTGGATTATAGTTGGCTCTTCTATATTCATATATGTCTTTTTGTAACTTCCATAATCAGGATATAAAGAGGGGAACAACTATCATTGTAAAAGTAAAAGACTTTGAGTGGTTCTATGAGTTTTGCTAAGTTTGATAGAAAATATTATTTTTCTATTTTTATGTTGGGATGCTTGAGTCATGAGCTCTATTTGATTGTATGGCTAAGATATGTATGTAATTCATTTCCTTGAGTAATATAATGGGGTTACATAGTTGTTATGCTGATATTTTCATAGTTTTACCAATTGGATGATATTTTTATTCCAATATACTATGAATGGGAATTGTTTCCTTCCAAATTAAGTGAAAGTAATTTTAGGGTAACTAATGGAATCTTATCTTCCCTCGTTTCCCTTGCTCGTTACACTAATTAAATGGCAATAATCAAACTTTCCTTGGGTGAGACCTTCTTCCTTTGGAAGGTTGAATATATTGGTATACTAGACTACACCAAACATTTTTTGGGCACATTTTATAGACATTGTGTCTCAAAAAGAACCAACAACATGGTTCCATTAGCTAGTTCTTAATAAATTCAAAGTAGTGGAAATGCATTAGAAGTCTATGAAATTCAAGCTTCATGACTAGATTGAAGTCAATATCCATGGATTTTCCTATCAATGATGTGTGTATTTGGTTGAAAAAGTTGAAAGATTCAAGGATAAGTACCTGTTTTAGTGTTTACATGAAATATTTTGGGTTGAATTATGTATGAACTTGTATTTAATAACTAGAAAGGTTTGTAGAGAAACCTCAATGCTAGTACATATGTCCAAGAATTGTGTGGAGTGTCAAAATTTTGTTAAAAATTCCATCATATGACCATGAATTAACCTAAGCATTTGATTTCTAGTTTGATGTTGTTGTGGATGGATATGCTTTGGAATTTGCAACCAAATGTCATCAATCTTTGACGAAAGTGTTAGAATTCTTCAATAAAGGACCACAATAAAGGTAAATTGATGAGACTCTATCTTGGATCAAGATGTTACAAGTAGACAAGGGTATTTTTAAGTCCTCAACACACCCTTTAAATTTTCAATTTTTGGGTACCACTTTTCCTTTTAATCATTTTGTGTCTTTTTTTTTTTTTGGCCTTACATAGGTTGCATATTTTTCCTTTGTTAAGTTTATGCATTTTTTCCTTTGTTTTCTTTGCATTTAAAATCTCCAGAAACTCCATAAAAGGACTTTCATGTTTGCATAAAAGGGGGGAAAATAAATCATTTAAAATGAGTCAAAAAGAGCATAAAATCAAGGTTTTTTAAAAGTGTCGATGAGATCATTGGGATCAAGGAAAAGAGAATGAGTCAACACAACCCAAATGCCTGATCTCAATGAAATGCTGAAAGTGCCTATGTACCATTGGCGTTGGAAGAAATTCAAGTAGGTTTAGAAGTGTAAATAATTCCATCGATCATCGATAAGCCATCAAGCATTGACAACAATTGTCGGAGTTTCAAATATGACGTTAGATTCCTCTGATCATCGATGAGACCATAGAGCATCAGTGGAAATCATATAATTTTAAAGAATGAAAAAGGATCCCAGCGATCAATGATGAACCATGAACCTAAAGACAGATCTCAGTCGTCTGATCATAAACAAGAAACAATCTTGATCGTTGAAACTTTTCGCATAAGTTGTGTCCACTTCAATGGTCATATAGGGTCCAAGTCACCATCCACATCACTTGCCACATCATCCTACCATATTTCCAATTGTACACTGGCACATCACCATCTGCACTCCTTTTTCCATGTCATCATGACCACTCACACTGCCACATCATCGTACGATTCCACATCATCATTTCGAAGTCATTAATTGTACAATGAAACATCATATTTCCACATCATGTCCACGTCATGGGATATGATTCAATTTTCCCATGTCATCCATCCATGCCAGTTGCTACATCAACTACCACATCATTTATCACATCACCTGATACGTCATAATGGTATGAATGTCTCCGTCAATCATCGATGTTTGGAGTTTTTTAATTGAATATTTTGGTTGGGAGACATGGATATTCGTCAATGTCGATGAAATTATCAGGCAACAACAAGATTACCAAGCCTTACAATTCTTGCACAAAACATGTTCTCTTGACCGCCGATGCCAATGGAACGATTTTCTATAGTGTAATATTAATCATCCAATCAAAATAAAGAACATATCCTAACCCTTGGTCCTCCTTCATGAAATATTGATCCAAATTGGATCTTGGAAAATGTTTGTAAATCTTGTAAATAAACATGTTTTGTTTTATTTCATTTTTATTTTGTCTTCTGGCACAATGGGAAGGTGAAACAAACAACTGTTACATTTGGACTTCCAAAGGTATCCCATTAAAAACAATGAGGGATGTAGTGAAGGGGGAAATGAAGGGAGATGCAAGGATAAATAGGAAAGAACAATAGCATAAATTAAAGCTTGAAGAGGGAAGCTTGTTGTAGGTTGAGTGGACGAAAGAGTTAATGTTCATATTCACTCTAAGAGAAGGTGTCTCTGAGCCATGGAATCTATAATTTGTTTCTTTATAGTGAGTAAAAATACATAGAGTCTGTGTATACTTCACTCCATTGTGATTTTCTCCTCAACATAATAAAAGTCCCATTTAAATGTTGAATATACAAGTTACTACAATCTGTGCTTTGGGAATTTGGTTTTGAGTTATGACAATCTATGCATACTCTGTTGAAGTGTATTTTTTTACCCTGTAGCACCCGTCCAAAGTGTTATTACACTACCTAGGTGAATTTAAGGTTAATTTATGAACCCGTGTGTGTTTCATTTATTGCCTGGGCGAATTTAGAGACCCCTAGGATTTTTACCCACTACTTGGGTTTTTTTTTTTAATTTCTTGGGAAAATTTCTCACCTTCCTGCAACCATAAACATTCCCCAAGTCGAATTACCTTCCATAGACATTTTTCTATGATGTTGGTTTTCCAACTCATCCTCTGGATTTATTTCCCTCATCCTTAGTTACCTGACTCACCCTCCAAACATTTTTATTTAATGTCGAATATCAAACTCTCCCTCCAAACATTTTTATTTACTGTCCATAAGTTTTTATTTCTTGTTGAATGCAAATTAGCCTCCATATATTTCTTTCCCAATTGTTGGTTGACTCATTCCACTCAAGTCGTTTTCTTCTTTTCCTTTTTGACCAACAACATTTGTTAGTTGAGTAGATATGCCTTCTTTTCGACTGGACTTTCTGTCGGTCAACTCATACCCCTTGGTCGACTAGACATTTGGTCGACCCAACCACTAGCATATTCAACTAGCCTATCATTTGATCAATCTGACTATTGTAGCATTTTACTGGTCAAACATTGGGCTGACATGATTTGTGGGTGGTCGATGGGTTTATTGTTTGGCCGACTCGATTGTTGATTGTCATATTGAAAGGATTACAACTAGTTGAAGAAGATCAAGATAGAAAGAAGAATTTTATTCGACTAAAGAATCTATGTTGGTGAGATGGATAGGCCATAGGCCTATCATTTATGGATCATAAGGTATCAGAGCAAGTTCTGAAGGCTTGGACAACACATGCATGGTAAACACACACAATGAGTACCAAAACAGTGGAAAAAAATTTCTTCCAGTCCTACACATAAGTAGAGCACCATCAATGGCAGGGCATCATCATGAAGAAGATGACAGGGAAGACCCAGAGGTCAGATTGGCTCGACTGGATCAAAGCATTGCTACATTGACATAGTTGCTAGTAAGGAAGCACACTCAACAAATATTGAGCATAAATAACAAAATGATATCCCTAAATGTTCCAAAGGTGAGATGCTTGGTAACAAAGGTAATGACAACAACATTTATTCATCTTCCAGTGTTCTTTTCGAAGTGAAGCTTGAAATACCCATGTTTAATGGAAAGACTAATGTTGAAGCCTTGGATAGTTGGCTGAAACAATTGGAAATTTACTTTGGTATTTGTCAAATCCAAGAAACACAACAAATCTCCTTTTCCCATTTGAAGATGACCATATTTTCTCTGTTGTGGTGGGAGAGTTATGTGGATGCACTGAGGATAGGCAAGAAGCCAATGGTGATGAATGGGAGGACTTCAAGGCATTACTCAAGTCACAATTATATCCCATAGGCTATGAAGAGGAGAAAATCATGAAGTGGCGGTACCTTTGACAAGAATAAGGACAAGGAGTGCAATAATACACTTCTGAGTTCAAGAGGTAGGCCATTAGGTTGGGTATCTCTTTGGAAGAACAAGGGGTTGTGATGAAGTACCTTGGAGGACTTTTCAGCCATATCCAAAGATGGTTGCAGCTTCATAGTTTGTGATTCTAGGATGAAATCTTGTCATTCAAGAATTTTAGGAAAGGAGGTATTTGGTGAGTATAGGCACTTCCTCCCTAAGAACCATAGGTATCGAACTACTGAAAAACATATTTTGAATGGGAAAGAAGAGACTACAATAAAAACATGAAGAATGAAACCTCACATATGGAAGTTGGAATATAATAGAAATCATCATGGTAAGCAATTCAACTATGTTTCACACAAAATTTTTTACAATTTTTATTTGTATTGAATAATTTTTTCCATATCTAACAATTATTGTTGTATAATTAATTCATTTATGTTTCATAAAGGTTTCCAAGGCATTGATGGGATTCCATAAGGAATGAAACATTACTCCATACAATTCAATAGGTTGACATACTATGAGAACCTACAAATATCTCATTTGTTTGATACAATGCATATCGGGAAGAATGTAACAGAAACATTGTGGAGAATATTAGATAGAAGGAATGACAAAGAAAAAATTGTCAAAATTTGTAGTGACATTTAGGAAGCCAATCACACAATGCATAATTTGATTGATTCAAATAGAAATGTTGGAGACCAAAATAGTAGTCTTGCATGGTTATTTATAGAGTAGGAAAACAATGTTGTAAAATAGGTGATTCAAAAAATTAAATTCCCCACGGTATTTTCTTCAAACATAAAGAATATCTTAATGAAGAAAGGTGAATTTGGTGGGGTAAAAACTCATGACTAGCATACCTTCATTAAGGTAATTATTTTGGTAGATTTTTGTATTGGTATTAATACTTCTTTTTAGTATTTTAATTTTGTTTTCTTTTCAAAAAAGTGATGATTCATTTTTTGTAATTACAATATGTTCTACCTCTATCTCTCCATGACAGCTTTGACAACAACGTAAAACAAGTTATATATGATCTTGGAAAATACACGAGGTAAGAAAAATGTTTGTTTCAAAACTTGTCATCGTGTGTTTTACTTGAAATGTATATACTTTGTTGTTGAAACCTATGATTTTCTTGTATAATCAAGTGTAGGTGGTTTTCATCTAAAGAAATCCATAAAGAAGATATAAAATATTGGAGGAGAGAAATTCCTCAGCTAATGTGTGAAATGTAGAAGTATCTACCTCCAACATTTTCCAATTCTCAAGAACACTACCTCACACCAAGTTGAGGAGATCGAAATGTGTGGGCCTATACACAAAAGGTCAATGTGGATGGTGGAGAGGCACTTGAATTCATTGAAATATTTAGTTAGACAAAGAGAATTTCCTAAGGCTTCTATGGTGGAGGGCTATATGGTATATCAATCCTTGGCGTATATTAGTTCGTATCTTCCTAAATTAGCAACATGAATGAAGGGGCATCACATTTGGGATGTCAACTCCATCAACAGATTTGAAGGGGAGATCCTAGTCAGGAAAGGTAGAATGAGGAAAGTGAAAGTTAATTAGATGGTAGCTAAGATCTATAATACTTTTCATTATTAATTTTTGTCTATGTTGTACTTGTTTACATTTTATTCTTCCATCAATTATTAATCTTTATTGTTAGTAATTTTTATTCTTTTTTCATACAGTTAGTCGAGAGAAGGATGTACTGCATTTATACATTGCAAACAATCTTTATTGGATGAAGGTATGGATAGATCAATGTATACAATGTAATGGTAGGTTATCATGGGAAGGGGTGGCTACATTGCTTAAATAAGCTCATCATAATCAAGATACCAATATTAATCAGAGGGAAATTGATTTAGCATATGGTTTAAAAGATAAACAAAAAAGCGTATAATTCACCCACATCATGTTTCAGTTATTTTCCATTATATTAATCTAGGTCATGGTTTGTTTTTTCGTAAATTTTTACTAAAGTCTAAATATATTTATTTATTGACAATGCATTTTTTAAGTGTCAGGCATATTGCACTTGAAACACCATAAGGCTATGTGGTGCAATGGCCATACATTTCACATCATAAAATTGTATGACAAGAATAATACCTTTGATTGTGGGATAACTGTAGTCTTTTAGGTCACTAATGTTTCCTCTAGAAGTGACAGGCATTCAACAATTAAAATAGATACTATGGGTATTTCAATGATATAATTGAGTGTGACTTTAATTTCTTCAAGCTAGTTCTGTTCGAGGTCAAATGGTATAGGTTACGGATGAATGAACGTGATCCCGAAAGAATTATTATTGAGCATGTCGATGGATTTTCCATGGTTAATACAAGGTCATTTGATCTAGGTACATAATATTATGTTCTTCCAAGCCAATGTGAGAAGTTCTTTTATTCATAGGTTCCAGGTAAATCAAGTTGGTTGTATGTTGTTAGATATGATCCAAGAGGAAGGCTTGTAAATAAGGTATTTTATTCAGAGGTTCCAGGTAAAGAAGGTTGGTCGTATGTTGTTAGATATGATCCAACAGGAAGGGCTATAAATTATAATGTACCATAAGAAGAAGAAGTTCATCTAGATGTAGATGATAATTATGTTCTCGATGATGATATAGATGATGATATTATGATTGAAAATAACATTGATGACAATGTTGATATGTCCAATCCTTTCAAAATGATTATGAACTAGATGATATATATGTAGAGTTGGATTAAGAAGAAGATCAATGATAATCATCATCATCATCATCATTGTCATCATCATCGTCACCATTGGGTACGGGGAATATTTGAGAGTGATATTAGGGGGGGATGGGCCAAATGGCATTGTCATTGTCTACATCGTCACCTTCATCATTGTCATAAGCATTGTCACCATCATCATTTTCATCTTCATCATCATAATATTCATCATCGTCGTCGTCACTTTCCTCATAATCATTATCATTGTCATCATCATAATCATCATTGTCATCATCATCATTGTCATCATTTTCATTATCATCATCATTGTCATTATCATTATCATCGTCGTCATAATCATCATTATTTTTTTTATTGTGGTCATTGTGGTCATCATCATTGTCATCGTCATCGTCATCATCATTTTCATTGTCTTCATCATTGTCATTATCATCATCATTTTCATCATCATTGTCATTGTCATTGTCATCGTCATTGTCATCGTAATTTTCAACATCTTCGTGATCATTATCATCATAATCATAATCATCATTTTCATCATGCTCATCGTCATTGTCATCGTCATCATCATTTTCATCATCATTGTCAACGTCATCTTGATCATAATCATCATTGTCATCATCATCATTTCCATCATTCTCATTGTCATCATTGTCATCCTCATTTTCAACATCATCATCATCATCATCATCATCATCATCATTGGGTATGGAGAATTTAGAGTGATGCGAGGGGGGGAGAGGCAAAATGAGATTCCACCCTCACATGGTTGGCCTCATTTAGTAGAGAATAAATTATTCTCGAAACGAAGAGGAGGTCATTAAGGTATTCATGTTATTCATTTAATGATATTATTTTTATAGATTATTTAATGAAAATTGATGTGGCATTTTCATCGTCATAGTCAACGTCATCATTTCCATCGTCATCATTGTCATTTTCATCATTTTCATCATCATTAACGTCATTCTCATTTTCATCATCATTGTCATCATCATCATCATCATCATTTTCATTGCCAATCATCGTCATCGTCATTATCATCATTAACATCATCATCGTCATTATCATTATCATTGTCATCATCATCATTATTGTCATCATTGCCATTATCATCATCATCATCATCATCATTTTCATCGTCATCATCATCATCATCATCGTCATCATCATCATTTTCATCATCATCATCATTTTCATCATCATCATCATTGTCATCGTCATCATCATTGTCATCATCATTGTCGTTGTAACACACCCAACCCCTTAAAGGGATTTTTAAGGGATGGGGCATCAAAATTTCATCTTTATTAATTAATCAAATCCTCCTTCTGGGGCATCTATCACGTTTTTCTCATCCATAGTTTTCCAACCACTGCCTCCATGCTCAAAACCGAGATCAGGACCAGAAGATATTCCCTTCCAAATTTCTTCGGGAGTTTATTAGTCAAGGGCCACGTGGCATCCACGTGGTCCTTCTCATACATGTCATCCTGAGTTACCTGAAGTCATAGAGCTCCCAACGCTCCTAAATCTATGGCAGAGATCCATCCACCATTAATCCGACGATGGATCTCCCTCCATGTTAACGCTTACGCCTAAGGGAAAGGTTCGGTGTTCGATGTTTCGACCCTTTTGGGAGTATGCATTATAATGACCCAAGTCTCTCGGAGTATCTATCTCCCGAAACCCCGTGAGCTTGCCACATGGCTCCGACCTTTAAGCCTTTTGGCTTATCCTCGACACTACACTCCAAACCTCTGGAGTCTCGAATTCTCGGACTTATGAAGTCCCAGAATCGCTCCACGTGGCTCCGGCCTTCAAGCCTTTCAATTTTCCCACGATGTTGCAACCCAAACCCCCAGAGTCCCGGACTCCCAAAGGGTCCACCTTCGCACAGGGTGACGTACTAGATGCAAAGGAAAATACAGATGGGTCCCACTTACTTCTCCCACCAAATGGGCCAAATGGTAAGTGTCAGGTGTGATACACTGCAAGGAAGATATGAAACGTGGCCCCTTCAGTGGGTGACATGTGTTAATGGGCCTATAGGGTCTGCAAAACACATGAATCCAGGTTACAAGTGGCACATTGATCGTGGGTCCACGTTAGCCTAGATGACATTACTGTACCACGTCACTCCAGACTGATAGCCTTCCAAGCCCTTCAATCTCACTATCAAGGTGTGTCCACGTAACCCCTAGATCGACGACCTCCATTACTCCGTAATTTCAACGTTCGGGGGATCTGTGGTGTGACTTCCTCCTTACTCTCAAAGTTGGTCAGTGTCGAGATGACCAAAACCTAGATCCTATGGTCAGGCTATGTCCATGTATACTCATAGATCTACAAATTTCATGGCTTCAGGACTTCGGCCTTTGGGAGTTTTGCGGTGCAAACTCCTCGTGACTCCTAGAGTTGGTCAGCACTAGGATGACCATAGCTTAGATCTAACAGTCAGGCTTCATCCACGTGGATCCTCATATCCATGGCCAACGCTACTTCTGGCTTCGGGGCTTATTGACACGTCACACCTCAAGTCCCCTGGAGTTCCAAGTCTCCAGACTATAGGATCTAGCACCACGCATCCCCTGTATATCGAGAACTGATATTTACTCCATTGTTCGCGGCTTTGGGAGCCTTCACACCTTGAATATTCTCGTACAAATTCCTCCGGGGTGCTGAGTCCCCGGACCATGGGATCTCCTACCACGTGTCTGCTACCTATCAACAACCAATACTAGCTTCACAACTCCAACATTTAGGGTTCCTATTGTTATAACCCCTTCATTCTCCCAAATCGGTCGGGGTCGGGTTGACCATGGCGTAGACCCAATGGTCAGGGAGACTCTCAAATACCCTGGGACCTACGACTTGCAATACTTCATGATTGGTAAAGCTGTAACATCCTGGAGCTCCTTCCGAACTTGCCCCATGTTCCTTGGTCTTGGTCATATGGATCCTCCAAAATTTCTTGTGGGCTATACACTTAGGTCTTGGCCAGGGATTCGCTAAGGTCGTTAGCTTATACCCTCGGTCACACAGATGAAATATCTTGAGGATGCGCCCCTTGTTTGCAATATAAGAGCGTTATACCTCCTAAGCTAATTGGTACCTCAAATGAATTGAGGGGACACTCCTTATGTTTCTACTGGACTTTAGAAATTAGAGAGTTCTCCACTCTTGCGTAGATTGTGTAGACTTTGTGCACCTTCGCAATAGCTCTCTCCAGCTTAACAAGCACCCTTATCGAGGAGGCTTAGAATAACTGTAAGTGTAAACATGCACACGTGAAACTGTTCCCAAGATCAATGCACTCACAATTCAATTTCTCTAACTTGAGCTACTACAGGGCTCGAGCACTTGCGTGTACAAACCACGTCCAAACCATATAGTTCCTTTCCTAAGCACACAATCAAGAAAAAATAAATGAACACAACATATTCATCAAGCACATATGACCATCCCTGAAACATTCACAAGATATCCAACTTTATTTTATAGTTACAGCTCAATTACATAGGGTATAAGAATACTTATCTATTACAGGTTGCAGCCAACTAATTGATTGTGGGTGTTCGCCTTTCCACCCAACCACAGGCTTAGAGGAATTCACTCTTAGAAATATATCCACCCACGTGCCAAGCCATGATATCACTAGGGAATTTATGCCAAATTCTCAGAGATGCTTTCTCTGTCACAACCTCTATGAGGTTTATCAGATGCTTCCTCAACATCAAGCTCACGGCCTTTGCTCAAGTTCTATTCTCTGCCATTTCTCCACTAGAGGGCCTTGCACACCCTCCTCTTTTTATGATCTCTTTGCATGCCCCCTTCTCTCCTTGCACACATCCCTCCTTGGAAAGGTTATCATTTATGTCATGCTCCTTTTTTCAGAAGGAAACTTGGGTCAGCATGGGTCTACCAGACCCTGTGGTACTTTGGACTGACATTATTCAGCCAGTCCATGCCTCCATTCATGGGGGTGGTTGATGGTTCAACCACCGGTCCTTTCCTTCATTGACTGGATCCCGTCCTTGGGTTTGGGAGGAGGTTTATTATTCCCCAACAAGGGGAAACTTTGGGGTCTTTGACATAATGGACCTTCTCTAGTTTTCCCATTATTTTTCTCTAATGATATCATGCCCAGTACTTCAAGGCTTCACCCCCACAGTCAGTCATTGGAAATCTAAACAACAATACATTTACATCATTCACATGCCATATCATGACAATCCTAATTAATGATTAATCACAAGATGGGGGAAACAGGGGTATTACAATCCCCCCCCCTTAAAATGGAACATCATCCTCGATGTTCTTTCTTAGTAACACTTGTCATGTCTTTTGTCCTTCGGTTGTTTCATAAATCTTGATTCTCTTTCTTGGCCAGGTCCCTTCCAAACTCTTAACCTTTGTCACATCCCTTTAATAATCTTGGACAACAAGCATGTTAATCATAGTTTCATGCGAAAACATTTTATTGTTTCATAAAAATTCAAGAAATATTTTGTAACTTAGCACAATACTCATCTATGTAGTTCGTGGATTTGTATCCACATGGCAGTCTTATTATCTTGGCCCACTATTTATCTTGGACATACCCATTGTGTGCATGATCTCGATCAATAGTATATAAGAATTGTCAAGTCCCTTCTTCCTTGCGGTCACTCACCCTCCAGGCCCAGGCTTAGGCATCCCCTTCTATGCTATACAATTCCTTGGGTGATCCATCTTGCCTTGCCAAGGCTTTCTTGAACAAGAATAGTTTTAAGGACTTCATTAAGCCTTATAGTCGAGGCGTCCCTCAGACTTGCTCTGTCGAGGCGTCCCTCTAGCTTGTGTTATCGCAACACAACATGTTCTAGGGAGATCATGGATTTCCACAGGATTCTCATGTCTCAACAATATCCTCTTTCTTGCTATCCAGCTCGAAATCCTTTACCTGTCCTCCGTGGACTGATCCTTTTTGTCTCACTTGTATTACAAGTACAGAAAAAAAATATGAGATCACTATCAATTTCAATTTCGAATATTTTTTATTTATTTATTGCAAATATGTCACCCACAGATTTCCACATTCTTCATTTAGTTTCAGATCTGTTCTATACAGGAATAGATTCACAAGCATGGGACTCTCCTTCCCATATCATTTTGGCTCAACAGGTAATTGGTCTTTCTTATGGGCTTACAATACTACCATATACAAGACCCTTCTCTTCCTGCAATTTCAACATTCCTCAGCCCAACAAATTGTTAGTTCCCATTCATATTATATTTTCATTACATGCTTGCAATGGTTCAAAAACAATTTCAGAACCGTCCTTACTAACAATCAAATTCATTTGCTCAAAAAGGAAAATACCATTCCTTGTAGTTTGGCCTAGTGGGAAATTTTGTCTTCCTAATGGACTTACAACATTTCCATATCCAAGACTCTTTTCTTCCTATACTTTCAACTTCAATCAACGAAACAATTTTTTAGTTTCCGATGCACATGGTTTTTCATTTCACCATTACAATGACATCACAAGTAATTCTTAAATTTTGCATGCTAACATTCAAATCACATCTATATAAGAATGAAAGGAAACCTCATTCCTTACCTATGCATCATTTCAACATACCAAACCTTTCAAAATGTAGTTCAACATTAAGTGAATTTAATCCAAGTGGCCAATATCCATGGCCACATTCACTTGTCATGCACCCTTGCATTGATTTCAAGTTTACCATACTTATGACAAGCATCTTTCCCTGGTGTGTTGGAGTGCAACCAACCTCTTCACCATGTGGCTTATTCATCCTCATTCACACTTACAACATGACTATGATTCCTTCTACAGGATGATCATGATCATAGATCAACACATATGAAACTAGAAGTTTCTTTTGAATGCACCCAAGCATTATTCCTTCATTAGTAACCAGGGTGCCAACACTCGTGGCCACCCAAATTTTCTCTTTTTTTTAACACCTCTACAATTCAAGTAGAGTATTGGAAGGTCCTCCTTCCTCAATGGGCAATCCATTGTTTGCCCTTTTTGTGAAAACATGTAGTTTCCTCAATGTATTAAATCAACGTGTTGTCTATGAGCACTTTTGTTCCCAATCATTCCTTGATTGGTCAAAGTACTCATGACATATTAGTTCATGAATTATTCCAAGGATTTCATTTAGTCTTTACTGCTAGAGGTTCACACCTCCATCATTCAGTTTCTCCTCCCTGAATCATACCCTACTTGGGTATCAATGGCATACAATGGCCTTTCAAAATTACATGCATAACATTAAGACAATAAAACATTTCATATGGGATTCTTACCCAATCCCTTCATACCTTGTGCCACATAGGTATGAACACTTTTTTATACATGTTCTTGGCTGCTAGAACCCTCTTTATAATTTTTACCTTATCAGTAGTGATTTATGGGGACTTTTATAGTCCCTTCAAAAATCTTTCAATAGCAGCCTTCTCATAGTCATCCTCTCCTTGAGGTTGTTCATCATTGGCAACTGTCTTCCTCAACGGCTCCAATTTGTTTCTACACATGACATACATCATAAATATATTAGTCGCCATGTAAAATAAAAGAATGCAAACACCATAGCATTTAAATCATTAAACAGTTTTAGATATGTCCTATCATGTCTTTATGCACTTGTCATGTTGTCCTTAACGTTTTTGTAATTGCGACCTCAATCAAACTTTCAGTTGTTTCAATATTCTATAGCCAACCATGTTCTCATGTCTTAAACATTTTCACATACCGTCCTTTAAATTTTCTCTTATCCCAGAGAAACACATTAGACAACAAGAAAGTAGTTAATGGATTCTTCCCTTTTCCATCTGTACTTGTTCTCATAGCTGCTCATCTAAGGCTTATAATTCGGTTAAACAGTTCATAGTTCTTAGGGTGGGAAAAGTGTTCCTCCTTTTTCCCTTTCTTTGCTTTTGCAATTTACTCCCTATTGGGGTCTTCTTTCTCTTTTCCTTGAGCAGCCTTGGTTAGGCCTCACCCTAACCTTTTTTAATACAACAACATGCTTTAATAGCAAACCTTTTGTTCATAATGGATTATGAACCTATGTATCCTGTACATTACCATTTGTTTATCAGAATGGTCAATATCCATTTATTGGTCTCTTATTCATTACATGATGGTTTCAAAATGTAATCCAGGATTCATATTGTTGTAGGAAAATCTCCCTGGGGACAGGTAGATAGCCTTTAAGAGCTTGACCCTAACTCTAGACAGAAAATGCTTAACATGGACACTGACTTCCTTTCAAATCTATCTAAACTAACACGTGAGAAGGAAGGATAACAGAAGTACCTTTTTATCGACGTTTTTCCCTGCACGCTTCGAGTTGCCCTCCAATCCTTTGCTCCTCGCTGAGTTCTGCAGACAAACAAGATACAACCACTTCCTACTCTATTGATATTAGCTTGAAAACAGATCTATCAATTGATGATAAGTTCATGTAACATTAGACACAAACTAGAAAGAAACAGGCCAAGCGTGTCATATTAACGAGAATAACGACAGCAGTACTTACAATCGTAGATGCGAATGTGACAGCTTCGTCAAGTCCTCTTCGTCTAACCCTTGCCTGAAAGATCCACAACTTGGATAGCAGCAGCTTCACTGATCACTCTCTTTTGGCTGACTGTATGTTTCCTCTAAGATGATAGGTTTCATGCTAGCAGTTCTTCCCCCTTTCCACCATCATAGAGCCTGCTTATATAGGTTAAGAGGAGATTAACCTCTTGAGTTATCTTTAGAACAAGTTGGGGAACTTCCTCCTCAGACCAGGTATCTCTTGATGAAACCAAGAATTCGAATACAACTGCCTCCTAATCTTGAAAGATCCTCCCCTTATTCTCCTCAACGGGCCAACTACTGCCTCAGATTAGGCAGCGCTCCCTTAGAAGGGGCATCAGAGTGCTATAGCACTCCCTAAGAAGCTTGAGGGGAGCGCTAGCACCTTCAAGGTGAGTAGCGCTTCTTTAGAGGGGGCAGGGGAGCATTATAACGCTCCTTGAAGCCTTGCAGAGGAGCGCCAGCACTCCTAAGGCTGATATAGGGGAGCGCTTCCCCTCAAAACCTTTGTTTCAGAGCTCTCTTTAGGTGTTAAGAGTTATTTGACTTCAGTAAACCAGTTCTTCTTCTCCAAACCAAGCATATATGATGTTTTAAGTGTCTCCTTAGTGTCGTCAGCATGGTAGTATGCTCGAACATCATTTGCGACACTTGTGACCAACTTGCGGCACTTGCGAAAGTTGTAAGGAAGATGCGACACTTACGACAATTGAGAGGAACATGCAACACTTATCCAGTTGAGTAATTTTGACATGTAACATATTGCCCCCCAAAGTATGAAGTTAGAAGATGTGAACTGATAACTGAAATACTTTGTAGACGTTCAAACAAGGGTATAGACTCGGAGAACCTGACGGAAGATGCACACAAACATCCAACAAATATCATGACATATTTCAAAACCCAAGGCAGGCATACCTATGCTTG
>JASDQU010241741.1:67001-105570 GCA_032191745.1 Picea mariana | reverse complement strand
TGTGTGAGCGGAGGATAACCGGATGGGTTTTGTGGGTTATAGGGTGGGTTTGGCATTTTTCCATAAGGGGGTTTCTGCAGAGTCTGAACATTTTGTCCTGTCGAGAACTGTGGGTTTCCTTGAAAAAGGAAGTTCCACGGATTGGGTGCGGTGGACACATTTTGTCCGTGTGGTTGATGGTAGACTCCGAATTGAGGCTGCCCCCCAGCATGAGGGTGCCCCCCGAATGGAATTTTTCCTTCGGTGGGAGGATGCCCCCCAGCGTTAAGGTTCCCCCCGAATGGAATTTGTCCTCCAGTGGGAGGATGCCCCCCCAGCTTGAGGTAGGGTTCCCGAGATTTGAGAACCAGACGTCAATGACTGACTGGTGCCACCGAGCAGGTTAGGACCACCAAGACCGGTCCCTCCAGGTTGTTGGATAGGTATGGAACTTCCCGATATAACTTAGGTATTAGTTTGGGTAGTGGTGGTAGTGGTAGCATTTAGTGCCCTGAATCCAAAAGGGAGTGTAGGTCTTGGTGTTACAGATGTACCAATCGGAGCTTGATTGACCACCGCGTTACCGGCGGGGATAGTCGAAATGTGTGCGGCCATTGTCAAATGGGCCGTCTGGAGGGGAATAGTAGACCTTAGGCCAATGGACGGTATGTTCGGACCAACGGGTGGTGTGGTTGTAAAAGTGGTTGTACCGGTGAAATGATTTGGAGGTACGGTGTAGGAAAAAGGTGCATCGGCACCTTCCCCTGTTCCATAGAGTTCTCACACCAAGCATGGTGGACTTCAAACAATGTATGTGGTCCAAAAAGGGTCGTTGGCTAAAGGGTTTTGAGAATACCCAGCCGGAATGTCAGAAGGATTGACGACAACAAATTCTCCAGTGGAATTCAGGTGGAGGATCTGTCGTTCGTATCCCTCCGGAATGCGGTAAGCTTCTGGAGATTCTGAAACAATTCAAAAATTCTCCAAAGGAGTGGGAACTTCTTCCTGGGGAGTTGTAGTATTTTGAACCTCGCTTTATTGAGGAGACTCCTCTGTAGAATGAGGGGGTAAAGGGGTGTTTCCTTCCATATTTTCTGGAGGAATTCCCTGTAGCCTCTGCGAGCATCGTGGAGGGTCGATGTTGGCGAAGAAGAGTTGACGAAAGCGATCTATGGACAACTAACGAAAAGAAACAACACACGCTAAAAAAAAAATCTAAGAATCACAACCAAGCAAACAAGACCTTCTTTTGATGACCGTACTAGTCGGTGATGAAATCCAACGTCGCGTGATCAAGTCCAAAAGGGGTGAGGATAGGGTGGAACAGTTACAATGGTGACCTTCTTAACGGACTTACGCCTTGGTGCAAGCTTCCATGCAGTAAATGTGGATTTACCCTCCAAGGAGCCCGAGTGAGTTTGACCAATGTCTGCTCCAGGTACAGTGAGACTTCCCGTCACCGTCACCTTGTGTAAGACCCTAAATATTATGGCCACTAAGGTTACCAATTCGCAGTCAGCCCCTGGGCAGGAACAATCGACAGTCCGATCCGAATGTACGGGCAGGGTATCAAGCCAGAAATCAACTAAAAGGCTTCCACGCAGTAATTGTGGATTTACCTCAAAGTGATCCCCATAATATGGTCTAACCACCACAATCAGTTAAACCACGGAGGGTTAGTCCCCGTAGCTCACCCGAATGCGACCTCGTGCGTAACCCCTGTGTGAGAGGGGGATCCCAGGTAGACTTATACGATAATTGGATATTACTCTCCCTAACTCAGGATGCTAATGTTTGTTTTGGAAACTTTGGAGAGTTATGCTCACAGCCTAATCCAAAGTACTAAGCCTAGTCTATTGTTGGTGGAGGATCCTAGAAAAGAAAAAGTTCCAAATAATTTTTAATTAGCGTTGATTTTACGGTTGTTCTTTACGCAAAGGGGTGCATGGAAGTGAAACAAATGGAATTATGACTCAGTCCCAAAAATGCATCAAATATGATAAGCAGTCATTTCTTTTCAATGAACATCTATCTAAGGGAGAGAGAAAGTTCTTTTCACTAACAAGCATAAATAAGGAGCGTCCTCAAACAATTCTTTTTCTCAATCAAATCCTGATGCAATGCTAAAACTTTTGAGATGCCTTCTAACATGCACAATCAATCATGAAGATGCCTTCTATTGTTTTCATATGAATAATGATCAATTCAACACAATGATCGTCTTGCTAATTATCGTTTTGTATGAATGAAAATCAAACTAGCACAAGCAAAAGTCATACAAACAATACACCATTTCGTTGCAATCAAAACGAAAAGCGAAAGAAAAGAAACAATCAAAGAGAAAACAAACTTCACACCCAAAAATAAAAAGTTGAAGAACAATGATCTTGACTGAAATCAAGACAAGGAGATCTGTAGGCCTTTGATGACCTTCACCAGGGTTTTTACTCAGTTAAACAGAGAGAAAGACAATGCATGGTCTTGGACTCCAATCAACAGAAAAACTCAATAACAATAGTGAATAAGGCTACAAGATCCAACTAGTAAGATGTTCATTCTTCAAAAAGACATATGTCAAGGCTAAAAGAGAAGAAGTATTGACTCACAAGGTTACCCAGCAGAAGAGACACAGAGGCAAAACCCAAAAAAAGCAATTCTGGAAGGGTTTTTGGCCAAAGGAGGGATGGCGCTCTATTTCCAAAGGAAAGGAGAATTATAGCGCTCTGTGCAAAGCTCTTAGGGAGCACTGGCACTCTATCAGCACTAGGACAGGGGTGCCACGTCTAAAAATTCTCAAAAATGTCAAAAAATCAAAAAAATTGCATTTCAATTCTGACAACTATGTTGAGTATGATGGGGTAGGGAGCCAATCAGCTCATGAAACTAATCAAAAGATGAGTGAACTAGGTCTGAAACAATTAAGGGGTAGAAACTAGGTCAATGAGGAGAAATCAAAACAAGAAGTTTCAATTTGAGGCTATCTCCCCAGTGGAGTCGCCAGTTTCTGTTGTAGGAAAATCTCCCTGCGGATAGGTAGATTGCCTCTAAGAGCTTGACCCTAACTCTAAACTGAAAATTCTTAATGTGGACATTGACTTCCTTTCAAATCTATCTAAACTAACACATGAGAAGGAAGGATAACAAAAGTACCTTTTTATCGACGTTTGTCCCTGCACACTCCGAGTTGCGCTCCAATCCTTTGCTCCTCGCTGAGTTCTGCAGACAAACAAGATATGACCACTTCCTACTCTATTGATATTAGCTTGAAAACAGATCTATCAATTGATGATAAGTTCATGTAACATTAGACACAAACTAGAAAGAAACAGTCCAAGCGTTTCATATTGACGAGAATAACGACAGCAGTACTTACAATCGTAGATGCGAATGCGACAGCTTCATCAAGTCCTCTTCGTCTAACCCTTGCCTGAAAGATCCACAACTTGGATAACAGTAGCTTCACTGATCACTCTCTTTTGGTTGACTATATGTTTCCTCTAAGATGATAGGTTTCATGCTAGCAGTTCTTCCCCCTTTCCACCATCATAGAGCCTACTTATATAGGTTAAGAGGAGCTTAACCTCTTGAGTTATCTTTAGAACAAGTTGGGGAACTTCCTCCTCAGATTAGGGATCTCTTGATGAAACCAAGAATTTGAATATAACTGCCTCCTAATCTTGAAAGATCCTCCCCTTATTCTCCTCAACGAGGCAACTACTGCCTCAGATTAGGCAGCGCTCCCTTAGAAGGGGCATCAGAGCGTTGTAGCACTCCCTGAGAAGCTTAAGGGGAGCACCAGCACCTTCAAGGTGAGTAGCGCTCCTTCAGAGGGGGCAGGGGAGCGTTATAACGCTCCTTGAAGCCTTGTAGGGGAATGCCAGCGCTCCTAAGGCTTATATAGGGGAGCGCTCCCCCTCAAAACCTTTGTTTCAGAGCTCTCTTCAGGTGTTAAGAGTTTTTTGACTTCAGTAAACCAGTTCTTCTTCTCCAAACCAAGCATATATGATGTTTTAAGTGTCTCCTTAGTGTCTTTGGCATGGCAGTATGCTCGAACATCGTTTGCGACACTTGTGACCAACTTGCGACACTTGCGAAAGTTGTAAGGAAGATGCGACACTTACGACAATTGAGAGGAAGATGCGACACTTATCCAGTTGAGTAATTTTGACATGTCACACACACACACACACACACACACACACATATATAATCTTGTAGCTCACTACTTAATTCTCAGTAGTCATAATGGTTGTGAATTTGTTCACCTGACAGAGTTCTTCACATAGTTCCTCCACAATGAACTCCTTCAACATGAAACTTCCTTATTGCATATCCATCACTATATGTGATGGCCTCAACCTTGAGTTAGCTTCTTCTGTTTACCAAATATTCTATAAGGAATTTAAACATGCATCTTTGTCATGCATCTAAGCTATGTATCCACACATACTCTAGTTTTGTTAACTTACATCCATGATGTACTTAACCATATGCATAATCATTTGCCTCTTATCATGACAACATAACATCTTTGCTCCTTTACTCTTTCATCTATTTATATTAGTATTTTCTGAGGGAATGGGATAAATTACCCTCAAGTTATCATTTCAAACAAAACTTTCATGACTCTTCAGAATAGAGTCAACCATGCATCCATGGTATTCATTTAATCTTGGCAAGTGCAATTCTTTCCTTACATATCACTCATCAAGGCAGCCATATTGTGCCTTTAGTTTACATGTACTTTTACATCATACATGTGCATCACTTGCACATTTAATATCATTCATACCTAGTTGGTATTAATATCAGGCTTCATATCAAGAAGCTTCACAATGCATTAAATCCATGCACTTAGGAATAATTAAACACATCTAAGAATTCATCATGCAAGCTTATTGCTTGCCCCTTTTCCATGTCATCCACACACATGGACATGTCAAACTTCCGAATCCTTCTCCCAAGGATCCAATCATTCCTATGATAAGTCTCATAGGGATACTCATCATTGAGTTGCTCTCTTTGTTGGGAGATTGCATTCATATTATTCTTGTAAGCATATATATACACATATTTGTATATATGTAGTTGCACCTCTTGCAGCTTTTTACCTCATCCATTCACATTGATATTTTATTTTCAGCATTAGTGTTCTTCATTGAGAGATTACAATCACTTATATGACTAGTCTCATAGTCATAATTCATACTGATGTTTCCCTCTTTTCATGGCAATAACCAACCAGGGTCACTTTTCCCTTTTAGAGGAACTAGCAATAGTCCCAAATGAATCCTCTTTATCTTACTTAATTAGGTTATCCCTGTTGTCGTTTTCAACCATTATAGGTCAAGTAAATTGACCCCATTATAGATCAAGTAAACTGACCCCATTATAGATCAAGTAAACAGACCCTACACATTTTCATTAGTCCTCTGGTCACGATGAGTTATATACTCAATGTTTAGTTTTTTAATAATGCAGTAATTATAACTTCTATGGATCCTACCAGTCCTTACCAGATTTCCTTAACCATGAAGGAATTATTCATGAGGATCTTAATCCTTATATAATCAGCCATCTTAATGGCAAGAGACTCTGCTTGCCCTAACTGATAGACAATATTACACTATAACATAATAACTCGGTTCATGTCCCTTGTTTGGCTCATGCAACTTCATCACATGGTTTCTGTCACCTATGCCATTCTCATTGCTATTTTAGTCTAAATATTAGAGTTCTTTAGTGACAATTACAGTCACTCATATGACTAGTCTCACAGTCATAATGGAATCTCTCCCTAAACTTGCTCTTATAGATATATATGTATACCAAGCCATATACAGATGGCTACCATCCACCTATGGATGTCAATCTCAACCGTTGGTCATCCAAAGGTGTTTTGACACCTCTTCAATCAAACCTTGCATCAATCTCTCATTAATCCTCTTATCGTGAGGGGTCATATACATATATTATGTTCAATGTTTTATTGAAGTAGTAATTATTACTGCTACGGATCCTTTCAACCCCTTCACATCCAAGTCTCACTATTAGTGCTCATCAGTGTAGTCCTACTCATGTGGGATTGGCCATCATTTTCGAAAAGGAATGGTAGGCTTCCTCTACCACAAACTTAACATGATTCGATGTCGTTGGGTAAAATCCCAACTGAATTTTTAAATCTGTATCCTTCTACTCATGGAACTTATGCAGATGATTTATGTTTGGTAGTAATATTCTCAACAACCTCATATTAGCCTTGGGAATCCAATTTGATGACTATACAACATCACGTACAATTGCAAGGTGAAGTCAACAACTTTAATTGGAAACATTAGCAACATACAGTGCAATTTTCCAAAACATCTATCAACAACAATAGGTTTCATTCCTTTCTTTGGTAGAGGTTTAACTGAACCTCTTAGGAATGTGGTAAGTTAGGGTGCTACCCCCTTAAAGTCCTCCAATAATATTTTCATACGACTCGTGCATGAGCCCAAGAAGGCCAAGTGTTGTTTCCATGCTCTAATACCAATGTGTAACACACCCAACCCCTTAAAGGGATTTTTAAAGGATGGGGCATCAAAATTTCATCTTTCTTAATTAATCAAATCCTCCTTGTGGGTCTTCTATCATGTTCTTCTCATCTATAGTTTTCCAACCACTACCTCCATGCTCAAAATCGAGCTCAGGACTGGAAGATATGCCCTTCCAAAGTTCTTCGAGTGTTTATTAGTCAAGGGCCACATGGCATCCATGGGTCCTTCTCATACATGTCATCTCGAGTTCCCCGAAGTCATGAAGCTCCCAACACTCCTAAATATATGGAGAAGATCCATCCACCATTAATCCAATGGTGAATCTTCCTCCACGTTAACACTTACGCCTAAGGGAAAGGTTCGGCATTTGGAATTTCGACCCTTTTGGGAGTATGCGATCTAATGACCCAAGTCTCCTAGAGTACCTATCTCTCAAATCCTTGTGAGATTACCATGTGGCTCCAACCTTCGGGCCTTTTTGCTTATCCTCGACACTACACTCCAAACCTACAGAGTTCTAAATTCTTGGACTTTCGAAGTCTCGAAATCACTCCACGTGGCTCCGGCCTTCAAGCCTTTCAATTTTCCCACGACATTGCATCCCAAACCCCTAGAGTCCCAGAATCCCGAAGGGTCCACACTTGCATGGGGTGATGCACTAGATGCGAAGGAAAATACAGGTGGGTCTCACCTACTTCTACTGCCAAATGGACCAAACGGCAAGTTGAAGGTGTGATACACGGCAAGGCAGAGATAACACGTGGCCCCTTTAGTGGGTGACATGTGTCATGTGTTAATGGGACTATAGGGTCTGCAAAATGCACGAATCCAACTGAAAAGTGGCACGTTGATCATGGGTCCACCTCACCCTAGATGACGTCACTATGTCATGTCACTCCAGATCGATAGCCTTCCAATCCCTTCAATATCACGGTCAAGGTGTGTTCGTGTAACCCCTGAATCGACCACCTCTGTTACTCTATAATTTTAGCGTTTGGGGGATCCATGGTGTGACTTCCTCCTTACTCCCGAAGTTGGTCAGCATCGGGCTGACCACAACCTAGATCTAACAGTCAAGCTTGGTCCATGTATAATCACAGATATATGGCTCTTGTGGCTTCACAACTTCGAGCTTCAAGAGTTTTGTAGTGCAAAATCCTCGTGACTCCCGAAGTTGGTTAGTGTCGGGTTGACCACAGCTTAGATCCGATGGTTAGGCTTCATCAACATAGATCCATAGATCCAAAGCGAGTGTTACTTAGAGATTCAAGGCTTATTGACATGTCACACCTCAAGTCCCCCAGAGTACCAAGTCTCCAGACTATGGGATCTAGCACCACGCGTCCCCTATATATCAATGGTTGAGATTTACTCTACCATTAGTAGCTTTGGGAGTATTCACACCTTGAAGAGTATCATCCAAATTCCTTTGGGGTGCTAATTCCCCGGACCACGGGATCTCCTGCCATGTGTCTGCTTCCTATCAATGACCGAGATAAGCTTCACGACTCCAACATTTGGAGTTTCTGGTGTTATAAACCCCTTCGTTCTTTTGAAGTGGTTGGCGTCGGGCTGACCACTACGTAGATCCAATGGTTAGGTAGACTTTTGAATACCCTGGGATCTATGGATTGCAATACTTCGCAATTGGTAAAGCTATAACATCCTGGAGCTCCTTCTGAACTTGCCCCAGGGTTCCTATGTCTTGGTCATATGGATCCTCCCAAATTTCCCGTGGGCTATACACTTATCTCTTGGCTGGGGATTCGATAAGGCCATCAGCCTGAACCCTTGGTCACACAGATGAAATATCTGGATGATACGCCCCCTTGTCTGTACTCTAATAGCGTTATACCTCCTGAGCTTACTGGTACCTCAAATGAATTGAGGGGACACTCTTTGTGTTTCTTCTGGATTTTATAACTTAGAGATTTATCCACTCCTACGTAGCTTGTGTAGGCTTTGTGTAGCTTCATGCTACCTCTCTCAAGCTTGACAAGCTCCCTTTTCCAGGAGGCCCAGAATAACTGGAAGTGTAAACATACACATGTGAAACTGTTCCCAAGGTCGACGCACTCACAGTTCAATTGCTCTAACTTGAGCCACTATAGGGATCGACCACTTGCATGTACAAACCATGTACAAACCATATAGTTACTTACTTTCCTAAGCACACAATCAAGAAAAAATAAAGGAACACAACATATCCATCAAGCACACATGTACATCCCTGAAACATTCACAAGATATCCAACTTTATTTTATAATTATACCTCAATTACACAGGGTATAAGAATACTTATCTATTACAGGTTGCAACAAACTAACTGAATGTGGGTGTTTGCCTTTCCACCCAACCATAGGCTCAGATGCATTCACTCTTAGCACTCTGTCCACCCTCGTGCCAAGCCATCATATCACTAGGGAATTTATGCTAAATTCTCAGAGATCCTTTCTCTATCAAAGCCTCTATGAGGTTTATCAGATGCTTCCTCAACATCAAGCTCGCGGCGTTCTGCTCAGTTTTTGTTCTCTTCCATTTCTCCACTAGAGAGCCTCACGTGCCCTCCTCTTTTTTTGAACTCTTTGCATGCCCCCTTCTCTCCTTGCACACACCCCTCCTTGGGAAGGTTCTCCTTTCTTTCATGTTCCTTCTGTCAAAAAGAAACTCAGGTCATCCTAGGTCTGCCAGACCCTATGGTACTTTAGGCTGACATTCTTCAGTCGGTCCATGCCTCCATTCATGGGGTTGATTGATGGTTCAACCACCGATCCTTTCCTTCACTAACTAATTCATGTCCTTGGGTTCGGGAGGAGGTTTATTATTCCCCAACAAGGGGAAACTTTGGGGTCTTTGACATAATGGACCTTCTCTAGTTTTCCCATTATTTTCCTCTAATGATATCATGGCCAATACTTCAAGGCTTCACTCCCAAAGTCGGTTGTTGGAAATCTAAACAACATTACATTTACATCATTCACATGCCATAGCATGGTAATCCTAAATAATGATTAATTACAAGCTTAGGGAAATAGGGGTATTACAGTCGCAGTCATCATTGTCATCATCATCATCGATGATGACAACCCTAATCTCTGTAACAAATTTACATCATATTACTATAACCATTATCATGCCCAAATCACTAGAGTACAAAACCATATTATCCTAACCACTTATATCTACAATATCTAATCCCTAACTTTGGTAACTCATAATCCCATTAACTCCTTACACCTAACCCCATAATTGTTAACACCTGACCCTTTACCCGTAAAGCAGTTTGGTCGTACATTGTTAGGTATGATACAAGAGGAAGGTCTATCATCATCATCATGGTCATCCTCATTGTCAACGTCATCGCATCATTTTCATTGTCATCAACATAGTCATTTCCATCATCATTGTCTTCCATTTTCATAATCATCTCCATCGTCATCATGGCCATCATCATTGTCATCATTTATTTATATTATAAATGATTAGTTGTACATTTTTTGTTTAAACTAATATGAAGATTAGGTATGGATAATTGAGAGTGATGCGAGGGGGGGAAGGGACAAATGAGCTTCCACCTTCAAGTGGTTGGCCCTGTTTAGTAGAGAATAAATTATTCTCAAAACCAAGAGGAGATCATTAAATAAAAAAAATTATAGAGATTATTTAATGTAATTTTATGTGGCGTTACCATCGTCATCGTCACCGTCATCATTGTCATCATCATCTTCACTTTCATCTTCATCTTCATCATAATCATCATCATCATCGTCATCATCGTCATCATTGTCAATGTCATCATGATGATGAAACACACATGGAGTTGTGGCATGATGATGGAACACTCATGGAGTTGTGGCACCTCTTAGAATCTTCTTTACCTTGTTTTCTCTAACATGTGTGTACCAATGAATGGCCTGGACATTGATTCTAATACCAATACATTTTATGAGGCTTCATGTTCTAGACAATGGTTCCTCCTCCTCATCGTCGTCATCATCATCACTGTCACTATCTTTTTCATTGTCATCATGATCATTTTCATCATTAATTCCATCATCATCGTCAACGTCATTTTCATTGTCGTGATCAACATCATATCATCATAATCATCATTGTCATCACCATAATCAACATTTTCGTCATCCTCCTCATCATCATCGTCGTCGTCGTCGTCGTCGTCATCATCATTGTCATCATCATTGTTATTTTCATCATCATCATTTCCATTGTTATGGTCATCAAAATGAACTTGAAATGGTCCAATATGTCTTAGTCTAGAAATATATAACCAAAAATCATGAATGGTTGGTAGGTAGTCCCTATTGACCATTAGTCATGACACCTCAATTCAAATATTTCTTATTAAATGACAACGTGTACTCACCAAATCAACATTTAACTCAGAGAACTAATGCCAAGTGAAACTATCCCTTAAGTCATACCACTTAAGTTATAGTGCACTTGATGTTCCACCTCTAGTATATGATGCAACCCATAATTTGTGACACAACTTGACATTAACACAATCATCCCATCCCTTCGATACTTGATTCAATTTAGGTTTCTGCAATCAAATCTCTTATGGCTAATTATCAATAGATAGTAACTTGGACTGGTAAAAATACCCCTTGACCAAAAAGGTGTGGCATATGATTAAAAAAAGAAAAAAAATGATTGTAAAGTGGAATGAAAATGATGCAACTCATAACTATAAAGTAAAATAATGTCATGACTTAAATGAAAATACAAGAAACAAAACCTTTAAGATTGGCTTTAGACTCCACCTAAGAAAGGAAAGGTATTCATGATTGTCTCATCCTAACCTAAAATCATTTTTTGAAAAGGATTGGATCAACTTTATTTATTGATGAAAATGAGCAAAGGGCTTTAAGTTAGAACCATTCTCACACCCCTACTAAACTGTGCAATCTTACCTCTTACACATTATGATAGAATTTTTCTAGGGACTTGTCATTTTCCAGTGTCATTTTAGTCCTAAATTGATGCTTCTTTTGGCATGTGAGTGGCTTAGGAAATGGGTTAACTCAAACCTACAAATTCAATACAAAACACCATTTGTTTTCATATAATATCCTAAAATATATAACCAAAAATCATGAATGGTTGGTAGGTATTCCCTATATATTGACCATTACTCATGACACCTCTATTCAAATATTTATTATTAAATGACAACCTGTACTCACCAAATCAACATTTAACTCGGAGAACTAATGACAAGTGAAACTATCCCTTAAGTCAAACCACTTAAGTTATTGTGCACTAGTTCATGCACCACCTCTAGTATATGATGCAACCCATAATTTGTGAAACAACTCGACGTTGACACAATCATCCCATCCCTTCGATACTTTATTCAATTTATGTTTTTGTAATCATCTCTTATGGCTAATTGTCAATAAAGTGGTGTTGATCAAAAATATCCTTGAAGACGCTTTGGTCACTCCAAAAAGAAAAGTGATCCAAAGAAGGAAGGACAAGATTTGTATTTATGATTGTCGCAACAAAAACCATGTTACATATCCCAATTCACATTTGATTCAATCCACCATTCACATTGACTAGAAGGTATCCATTTGTACCCAACCCAAACCTTTTAAAATTTTTGGAGCTATCAATGCACTACTCAGAATTGTCACTTTTTGGTTTCAACCAAAGATTTTAACTCTTTTCCAATATTAAGCATGACCGAACCCATTTTAAGTGCAAAGAAACTCACTTTTCTTAACGTTGTTCCACAACCCCTTTACCATTTGTTGAACACTTCTAGTGCATCTGAATTTGCTCTGCTTTGTGTGTCTGACTTGCAATTGCATCTAATGAATCAATCCAAATAGAGTTTACAGTATCACTTAAGGTTCTTGTCTCTCTCCTCTTCAAAATTTGGTAATGTTTGTATGCCTAATAAAGTACGATAAATATCTAGATTGGAAGTTTTTGAGGTGATCGAAAATTGGCGGGTTTCGGTAATTTTTTCGAGAAATTAGAAAATTTTAATAAATATTTTCAATGTTACAACATTCAAATTCATCATCATCGTCATTGTGATCATCATCGTCATCATATTCATTTTCACACTCATTTTCTTCATCTTCATCATCATCGTCATTTCCATTTCCATGATCATCATCATCATAATTCTCATCATCGTCATTGTTATCACCATAATCAACATTGTCCAACTGTTAAAAACAAGGAAAATGTTGGCAACAACTCTAACACTATAATATTTGCATAATGAGTTGTTCATTGGGTGAATCTCCATCACTGCCATGTGTCCACCAGCTCCAACTAACCTCCAAGCATCTGTGCTAAGCTCCATCTTTCACCTGGTGACAGTTGATTCCCTCAAAACCCATCAAAACTGGAATTTGCAGTGAACCCTGAAGTGTTGACTGTATCAGCCAGTTCATAGCGGATTTTGTAGTGAATTCCCTAGAAAATTTGTAGCACCCACTTGCGCAGACTATTCTGCAGCAGATTGCATAGCAAACTGCATTATCTATCTGACTAGGTGATTTCGCAACGAAGCTCACAATGACTGTGCAACTTTGTCTATGTAGATCATTTCGCAGTGTCGGCCACTACAAAATGTCTTGTAGATTTCTGTGTAATGTAGTTTGAGTCAAAATACCCAAAAATCTTAGCAGAAGGTGTATAAGCCTGTAAATTCCTCCTAAGCAGGTATAATCATGACACTTCCCACAAAACTTCAAAATGCCAAGATGATCATCATCAAAATTGAGGGTCTTTCAGCCACTCCATCTCATTTCCTTAGTCTGGCACTTCTCCTAGTTGCAGCTTGAGCTAGCACATTAAGATTTATTTGAGCTAACTCATCTTTGAAGGGTTGTAACTCCACCTTTATCTTTCTGATCTGATACTGTAAGTCTTATTTCTGTCTATACAAATTCTGAAGCTTCCTATGGAGGGGCATAAATCTCCTTGTTTTAAACCTTGCCAGACCAATAGTTTCCTTATACATATCCATGAGCTCCTTCATATTTTTCCTCTCAGCCAACCCTTCTTCTTTCAAGAGAGAAGCCTCCTTTCTAGCATCTCTGAGTTGTCTGATCAATATTTTGAAGGTAGGGTTCTCAAGGGGAGTAGTTATGTCTATTATGTTAACATGTTTCTCAACAGTCTCAATTTTACCCTTATCCTTCCTCTTGACAGGGGCTTTTGTTATGGATTCTTATTCAGCATTTTCCTTCTCAGTTGATGACCTAGTGAAGGGCCTCCTATCTCCAGTCTCAACTACAATAGTAGGTGAGGGAAAGAGTAACTTTCTCTCTTTTTTTACTGTGGTTTTAGCTGAGGGAACCTCTTCTAGTTCTGGTGTAGGTTGGGGTGAAAATTCCCTCTGTGGAGAGTGATGAGCTCCCCCTTCTTCTTCTTCAACTTCCTTAGGAGCTTCACTATCTTTAGCAATGTGTTTTACCTTTCTCTTTTTACTTGTTTTTGTGTGAACAACATTTTCAACTTGCAAAGGGATCTGCACCTTAGATTGAGGAGTAGGGGCCACATTTAGTTGTAGATTTGCAGAGGCAATGAATTTCTCCCAAGCTATGTTCCTTTTCTTCAACTCCTCCATCACAAGCATCCTAATCAACCCTGAGTAGAAGACACTTGTGTCCACATCCTTGGACTTGGCTTGGACCCTATCAGCCATTTTCCACATACTCCTAAGCAAATAGAAAGGGATGTTCATTAGATCTTTGCATGTGAAGTGCATCAAAAGTCTAATGTGATATTGGTAAATCATATTGAATCTTCCCTCACAGGTAAAATATCTCTGGATCACCTTCAACACTTTGTCAAATCCATCAACCAAGTGGGTCCTAGTCACTCCCTTAGATAGGTTATCTCCTTGATGTTCTGGTTTGAGGAACTCTTTATAAAAGGCTGCATTAAGAGTCATGGATTTAAACCACCTTTCACCAGTGTTGTGTATCTCAGTGGTTGCTACAATGGTGGCCTCAGATACCTCCATTTCAAGGGTCCCCACCTTGGTTTTAGTGCCATTAAAATTTAAGGCAAACTCTCTGGCTACCTCAGGGTGTCCCCTCTGCATATTCTGGCAAAAATTTAAACATCCAACCCTCTGGAACACCTCTTTGATCATATGTTCATCATCAAACAACTTCATATCACAATGCTATGTCTTGACTACACTCCCACCCTTGTGAGACCTCTTTTGTTGAGGTGTATCCATTTTCTATTATGGGAGGAAAAATAATACAGTAATATGGGAGATATGATAGGCCAAACAAGGACAAAGGTCTTAGGGTTTGAAATGATGATATTTTAGAGATGGCTTCTTTTAAGGCTTCATATTTTTTATTTTATTTGACTTTTGAGCTAATGAAAAGGAAATTGGATGGCTTAAGAAAAGGAAGAAAACTCTTCAGGGAAAGGATATGCAAGGAAGTAACAATTGTCAAGGTTTTTTTAATCTAACATTCCACCACCATTTGCAAGGGCATAACCATTTAAATCAATAAGGATCTTTAAAATTTTAGCATAGACATATTTTATACTTGGAAAAATCAATGAAAATCTAAATAATTTCAGTTGATACAGGTCATGCAAATAGAGGATAACAATGTTGAGTTTTATGCATAGGTTCGCAGCACTGGAACATGGGATCTGCAGCACAATTCGTAGCAGATTCTATAGAATAAAAAACAACGACCAAGCAATAGATAGGCATGACAGCTCTGATAGTAGGATTTGTTTCATTGCAGCGGAATAGGATGAAAATAATGCATATAGGCTGAGAATTTGGTGATAGGAAAAGTAAAGGGGTCAGTTGGTAAAGGGATACACAATACGCAACGCCAGGTGCTATGAAAATTGAGCACAACCTTACATTGATCTTCAAGAGAGCTCAAACGACTCAAGAAGTACCTAGACATCGTATCTTGACTGTAGATGTGATTTAGATAGCATGAAGCCACCTACAACCACTCTAACCTTAAATTCCCCTTTGTTAGCCAGTCTGTAACAGAATCTGTAGCACCTGTCTGGACTTAGGTGTTTCTGCAGCACTGAACTAGGAGCAAATTCAAATCTTGAGAAAACAGTTAGACAATATTAATGACCAAATCTCAAGTTACTTCCTTTAAACCATGGATGCTAAAATCAATGAGATTGGCTGACATAAGCCTCATAAGTGTTGTTGTAACAGATTTCAAAAATTGCTCTACTCAGTATTTTTTTCCCAAGCACCAATGGGATTCTTTGATGCAACTCCGTTGGGAAGAGTTATGAGTAGAGTTTCTTCAGATTTCAACATTTTTGATGTAGACATTCCTTTCAGCTTTGTCGTCTGCATGATATGTACTATGAAGTTTTGCAGTATTCTTGGAGTTGTGGCTGTTGTAACATGGCAAGTTTTGTTTTTCGCTATTCCGACGATTTATTTGACCTTTCAACTCCAGAAACTGAAGATGACATGAAGCCAGTTACCCATCTTCTCGCTGTTGATATTACCTCGAAGAGAGGCCTGAAATTTCTTCGTCATGGACTTCACTATCTGATGGACGAAACCAAAAGGGTACCGCGCTAAGGCTTTAGAATTTCTAAACCAGTTAATTATTTTGTATGAGGCACAACATTTATATAGTTCACAAACAAGTAATACCAATGTCGAAACTTTTATCCAAGAAGTTGCTAAGCTGGCTGAGGCAAGCGATTTGAAGTCTGATCGCATGAGGGTTGCACTGTCAAAAATCTCTTGGGACTCTTTCAAGGATTATTTGCAAAGGGTTTCCAGCTTTTTATCATCGGAATTTGGACTTGGGTCAGGAGATAATGCTGTCATTACAAATGGAAGGGTGGTCCTTCACAAAGAAGATAGTTTTGTCAGTGACTATTTGAAGCTTCTGGAAACTGTGGAATATGACAGAAGAATTAAACTTGTAGAAACTATAATTGAGCGAGTTGAGTGGGAGGGAATAGATCCTAATGACCTAACAAGTGATTTTCTCAGTGATGCAATAATGGTGATTTCATCTGCAATGGCTATTCATTCCCAAAGAGTTGTTCGCATGCCAAAGGTTAGTGGTTATATTACAAGAAACATATGTTTTCGCATGCAGGCAGGCCTCGCTAGTGAACAAGATGACAACCATTAACAAGAAGGTCCGGAGGAAGAGATCTGAGCAAGAAAAAGCTAAAGTTGCAAGTGATCCCTCTTCCATCTGCGAAGATGATAAAGTATCAAAGTCGAACGACCTCAATCAAATCATTGTTAAAGATATCATGGGCTTAAGGGAGGAAAATCCTTTTTTGCCAACTAATCTCACTGAAATGGCATTAGAAATCGAATCTGCAAGCTGAGATAGATCATTTTAAATTTCTCACACAGAGAAGGTACCGCAAGGAGATCGAGAAGGCATTCACGATCTCGATCCGTGGAAGAAGTACATATGTCTGCCTTCACTGTGTTTGGTAAAAGTTTATTCGAGTTGGAGGATTTAGATATGGATGATCCCTATTCCTTGCAACCCAAAAATTCACAAACAGCGGCTCTGGAAGTAGAAGCTTGGCCAGACAGGCTTCCAGACATGCAAACCGAGAGCAAAAGATCAAAGCCAGAAGATGATTTCCATTTTGTGGACTCGATATCTCTTCATCAGTCATGGTTCAAAACTGATTATGTTTATTGCCGAGAGAAAGACACAAAAGACAAGAATTCGACAGAGGTTGAACTTGTGATAGAAAGGTTTTCCAAGCTATTACTCGGGGAGGACATGTCTGGAGGAAAGAAGGGTGTCTCTTCAGCCATGGCCTTATCTAATGCTATTACCAATCTATCATCTTCCATTTTTGGTGAGCTATGGCGATTGGAGCCCTTGGCAGGGGAAAGGAAGGCTAAGTGGCACAAGGAAATCGCTTGGTTTCTCTCTATGGTAGATCACATTGTTGAGTTCGTTCCATCTTACCAGAGCTCTGCAGATGGATCGATGATAGGGGTTTTGGTCACGAAGCCTCGATCGGACATTCAAAGGAATATTCCAACACTTTGAAAGTCGGAAGCGATGTTGTTTGAATGCATGGATTCTTTTGTCGACACAAAGTTCTGGTATGCGGAGAGAGGGATGGCTGAATCTGATAAAAATGTATATAATAGTAATAACAGTAATCCTTGACAGAAGGAAAAATGGTGGCTTCCTACTCCCAGAGTTCCCGAGGGTGGACTGACAGGGGACACAAAGAAGAAATTGCAGCATCAGAGAGATTTTGTCAATCAAATACTCAGAGCAGCTATGGGAAATGAAGAGACATGTTGCTGGAATTCATTGACGCAGGCGATGGCGGAGACCAGGGGTACCTGAACGAGTTTTTTCCAACTCACACCAATGTTAGTAACGGCGGAGCATCTGGCAGTCGCAGAGTTCCAGAAGGTGAAGCGTTTCATATTTCTAGAAACAAACAACAATTTCTTCTAGATTATTTCTTGTAAACGCTGAGTTATGAGTGAGGTAACGTATCGCCAGAGACGATTAGTTAAATAATCGTTAGATGTAACAGAAAAGGGGGGGCGCGGGGGCGAGCTGGGAAAAAACCTCTTGTGAAGAGGGGTTCCTTTGTAATGCTGAGTTATTTTGTAAACCGGGAATGAAATAATACAGAATATTTTTTACTTGTGACTGTGAGATTCATCACAGTCGACTCGTTCAGTATGTTCTTCCTTATTTCAGCTGTGTTAAAATTGTTTGGAACTCATTTATATGCTCCTTACCCACAGTTGATATTGTCATTATCATATTGTTTATCTCTTCTTTATTCTGTCACGACTGTGTTACAAGTTTGTTTTTTTGTATCTCATATTTAATTTCATTTCGTCTTCCTAACTGATGTGCTTCGTTATAATTTAGTATGACCACTACTATAGCGAATGAATTTTGGTTTTCTGTAATTGTTTATTGTTTTTCCTCTGTACCATCTATCAGCAGGTGTAAGACCAGTCTACACTTCCAGAATTATACATATATTCTCTGCTACATCGGCCTTTCCTTTCCTTTTTCTGATACCGCATCATGATTATCAAATTGTTGAAAGATAGACTTACTTTGCCTCACTTTCCGCAAGTTATATGATCGCTGTCATTATCTCCTTTCCTTGGTTTTCACTTGACTCCATGCCCAATGGACCATTTCCATGGTTTAACCCCCAAACTTAAAAAATCCAAAACTATCATTTACCCATAAATCTGCCCACCTCTTTACACTTACTGAAGATTATTTTGTGACATTATTCAAGATATCCCTCTCAGGTTGGGAGGGGCATCTTCCAATCCAAAGTGGTTTGAGGTTGCCTCGGGATTGATTTGCATGCAACCCATTTCAGTTTCGAGTGTCAACAAGTGCAATGATGATAAAAAGGGAAGATGTACTCAAGATGCACTATGAAAACTCCTGATGAGATGGTAGCATACTAAGATGACTTGATTTGAACTTCTAATGAGTAGAGGGACATAGTGGAGGGGTTTAAGCGCATAGTGGAGGTAGTGACATGTCAAACTAGTGGTGGCATAAGGGTGATGGTGATTGCTATCAAATCATGTGATGAGATGAGGATATAAACCAAAGGTATGGGTCAAAGATATAGGCCAACATTTATTTGTGTTAAGACCTAAGAAAAACCATAAGGAAAAAATAAAAAGAAAATATTCAACCATACTAAGGCTAAAAAATAAAAACCTAAGGATGAATTTGACCCATAAAAACTCATGTGACCCTTAACAACTTCATGCAATAACACAGGGTATAGACTCATAGACAACATGATGTCTCCACACATATGGTTGGCCCAAAACCACATCACATACATCAAGAGGGGAAACATCACACACTACCTCATCCTTGAAGGGATGGATGCCATAAGACATGTGACACTGTTGGATGACACAGATATCTCGTCCCTGGTGAAGCCGCCTGATGTTGTATGGTTGCGAGTGTGGTGTTCTCGACAACCCCAACTGTTTGATGGCCTTAGTTGAGATGAGGTTCTTCTGGATACCGTTATCAATAATGAAATGCAATGAGGTCCTCTTCATCCACATATGTGAATGGAAGAGGCACTCCCCCTCTTTAGGATCTACTGATTCTTTTGGTTGAATTGTTGTGGTTGAGACAATGGAAGTGGGGTCTATGTAGATGGTATTTATGTTTTAAATATTTTCTGGATCGGATTCTGAATCAAGGTTCAACTCCATGTCTTTGACCTCGACCACCAATGACTATTTCAAGCGAAATTCATCAGTGTTGTGCCAGGGGATTTCGTGGAAGTCACACCACTTCCCAATGTCATTCTTCATCTTCCCTTTACTCTTTTTGTCTCATGTCTTGGACTGGTTTTCTAGAGGCTGTTGGTTAGGGTCATCTTTACCATTCTTTGGTTGTTGCATATTTGCAGACCCAAATTCCCATTTGTTATGGTGCCTAAATTTCTGCTCAATTTTGACAGCATATCGATAGGCGGCTCCCAATGATGAGATGTTTAGGAAATCCATTTTGGTTTGGATGTACCTATGAAGAGCCCCACGATATTTTAGAACCAGATGCCACTCGGAGTCCTTGATACACAACTTGGTGCGCAAGTTATGGAAAGTATTTGTGAACTACGACATTGTTTGGCTCTTCTCTTGCTGTAGTGTGGTCCATCTCATGTACTGGTCTTCATAGTTATCAACATGATAGTACTGGTCTTCACAGTTATCAACAAGATAGTACTGTTCTTTGACCACATCCACACAAAAAATCCCAAATGGGCTTGACCCCATATATTCCAGATTCCTCTGTGAAAATTTTCTCTCAGTAAGATTCCCACCAATGTTTGACATGGGGGAGAACCTTGAAGAGTGCGAAGGTGATATTTTCCCTATCAAAAAAAATTTGAAGAGAGAAATAACCTTTTAATAGATTTAACCATTTTTCTAGGGAATCTGCATCTTTTTTACCTTCAAATATGGGAATATCAAAATTAACTTGTACCTTAAAGGGAGAGGTTCCTCCAAAATGGTCGTTTGATGAAGATGCACCTGTTTCTATCGACAGGCATTGAAGGATGTGTGCAAAATTCTCCATCATTTTGTCCCTCTGTCGTGCAGGAGATTGCTCAAGAAATAGTTTAATAGAATCTTTTGCTTCGTTTTTTTTCTTTTCTGCCGCCATAGAGGGTTTCTTAGGTGTGCAAGAGTGATTTTCCTCAAGAGAGACAAGCTTGAGACCCAATTGGCTATACTTGGACCTTGTTGGGGACATGCGCTGAAAAACGATCAAGAGCAACCTGCTCTGATATCACTGATCTGGATTATGTTCAGAACGAAATGAAAGTGGAGATATTACAATGAAACACTCATGAAAATTTCTAGAAATACTTTATTTCTATTAATTAAATAATTGTAAAGAGACTATAAAAATACAGAGTGCAAGACTTGCTAGAATGGTGGCATCTTTATCTCTGAGAAGATATGTGACGGCTACGATCATTCACAAGAAGATGATCTCAATGAGGCTCTGAAGGCCTTTTTATGTTAAACATGAATGCCAAAACCCTAAACGTCCAAAAACCTAACCCTAGGAGATGAAACGCCAAAAGTCATGTGGGCCCTGTTTGGGTAAGTTAGTACATTAACTTCTCGGGGTCGTAACTTTTGCATACAATCTTCATTTTAGGCATGTGATAGCCCATTGGAAAGGTATTTTAGAGAAATATGCATTATGATGTCAAACTCTAACTCTATCTGTAGTTTGACTATGGCACGCAAAAGAAACACTATTTAGGGGCCCAAAATGGCCCTGGAAGTACAACAAGATGTGCTGACATGAATACATACAAAATAAGCCAGTTGGATTAGGTGGGAGGCCACTAGTATCCACTTGGAAGATGTGTAGGGATTCAAACAACCATGGAAGGATATAACCCTCAATTACAAAGAAGTACAGAAGAACGTGTTGAACTAAAAAATTGACAAAAGGAGCCAGTTGGAATAGGTGGGTGGCCACCAATATCCACCTGGATCACCAGCCTAGGGCATCTACGCACAAGCCACTTTCCACAAGGAATGAATATTGATCCTGTCAAAAACATTTTACCAATTGAGAGCAGAAATAGCTTGATTTGAGTTCCTCAACTACCATAAATTTGTTATCCACTAGTCGGGTTGGAGATATACTTCATTTGGTCAACAATCCATCTTGAATGGTCAAGTCGACAACCAAGTCGAACCCTACTTCTCATCGACAACAAGGAGAGGAAAATTCAACGTGCAATCAACATGTCAAGTAAAAATAAGTTCGAGTCGAGCAAGGCTTGAGAGTGGAAGTCAGGTTGACCTTACTTCTGTAAGCAAGAGAGTCGAGTGTTGAATCGACGGGCACTTTCACTTTAGGTTTGAAAGCCTCTTTTCTAGTTGACCCTCCTCCACTAATCGATGTCAATCTGGTTAAACAAAAAAAAACAGATATCTTTCAATTCTGTGCACCTGCACAATTCCAAACAACATCAATAGCTAGGGAATATTCTCAATGACATACAACAATACCCCGAGTGCATGCAAAAATAAGGGTTTTCGTGGATCAATAACTCATGACGGGGAAAATATTGGCAGTGAGTCTTCCATCACTAAAGGCCAGATCATGGCTTCAATATTGACTTGTTTGAATCCAAGTCTTCTTTTGTGATCCTAAGATCAAGAAACCAATAGCTTTGAAACCATGTTGGGACAGGTATTGAATGCAAATGACAACAGATCCAAGAGACAATGGTGGTGTCGAAAGACACTGTAGCACTGAAGAACAAGGAGTGAGAGAAGATCTCCTGAGATGATATGACAATATCAAATGATCAATAATTTGATGATAGACCAATCAGTAATATCATCTATATATAGGTTTGGTCATGGACCAAACTCAACAAACTTGGGTGAAGGTGGTTGCACCTATCCATAAAACATGGATCGGGAATCCATAAGTGGACAAGGTCAACCGAGGGTTTAGTCAGTCGTCGACCCAATCAATTCGACAAGGTGAGGTTACAAAGGAACCACATGTTGCAACAATGTAGTTCCTTAGCTCCTCATTCCATATTGGAATTATTGTAGGACATAAAGTTCAACAACTCTAGGGTGAAGACGAAGATGAACATGGAAAATCCAAAAAGAAAAGAGGGAGCAAAACTAACAAGGACAAGAAAGAAGAGGAAGTGAACATAAGAAAAGCATTTTGGGCCAAAAATACCCTCCCAATAGCCTTTGAAAGTATCACTAAAACCCCTACCCCAATAAATGAAGTACATCTCTTGGAATTGTAGGGACCTTGGAAGCAAGTAAAAGTAAGAAAGGTTGAGGGCCTTGATTCATGCAAAATGACTAACTGTAGTGTTACTTCAAGAAACAAAATTGGAAGATTATGATGTCTTTCACATCTTAAACATGATTTGGAGACATACTCAATATACACGTGTTAGTTCTTTGAGAGCCTCCAAAGGAATTAACACTCCATTAATACCCCATGATTTGGACCTCCTTCATATTGAGCACAATCAACATTTTCTCTACACTCTTTTTCTATAGAAGTCCTTAGGTAAACCAATTCCCTTGTTCAATATATATTAGCCTCTAAATAGTTAGGAGAAGAGAGATTGTTGGAACACTCTCAAGTTCTTTGGGGACTCTTTAATAGAATATCATAGAATCCTTGTTAGTGACTTGAATTTGGTTCTTTTCCTACATGAAAAATGAGGCAAAGATTTCATCCTAGATTCCCTCATAGAAACGGTGGATGACCTAATCTCAGCATGGGATCTATATGATCCAAAACCCAAGTGAGGCGAATTCCTCTAGTTGAATCAATGGGTTGGCCCAAGGCACATTACAAATAGGTTGGATCTATATATAATATAAATCTCATTCCTATTTCAAAGTATGTAAATATAGTTCCATATAATCCCTTCTACTTCCTCCAACCCCAATCCCACAACACTTACCATGGAGCTAGATAATGATTATGGCCCCATTCACTTTAGGCTCAACCCCCTTTGGCTACATCACAATCAATATTGAGATATCATTCGATAGGCTTGGAACATTTTGGTTTATCGATCTCCTTCCTACCTTTGGGGAAAAATTTAAAATAAACCAAGGGCTAATTAAAAGATTGGGCGAAGACTTTTTTCTCATCATCATCAAAATATAGAGAGGAGATTCAAGCCAAACTAGTAGACGTTCAACTCATAAAGGAAGACTGAGGGTTCACATAAGAGTTTGTCATTAAATAAAATGATCTATCTAGAAGAGTATTAACAACACAAAGGAATGAAGAAATGCATTGGAGGTTAAATTCCTATAGCATGTGGCTCAAAGTAAGGGATGAAAAAACTAAATTATTTCATAAATAGGGACAGACTAATATAATTTGAAATCGCATGGTGGATATTTCTCTAGTATATGGATGTAGGGTATCTTAGTCTAGTAATTGATGGAAGTAGTGCATGAACACTTTAAATAATCTATAAATGGAAGCCCCCCGCCCCCTTCCCAATAACATGGGGACAACATGTTAGAAGTTATCTTGTAGTTATTTTTATAGTCCTAGAAACAAAAGTTAGTGTAAGCAATCATAGAAAAATCATTAGAAGAGGTCATGTGGAGAATGGAACTTGAGAAGCACCAGGCCAAAATGAATTCACAACTCACTTTTACAAAGATTTCCAGTCAATAATTAAATATAAATTTCTAAGGAGGTTGGAAGGATCAAGAAGAAATTTAGGGTTTAGAGGTGGCATAAACTTCTCCTTCCTAGATCTCATCCCTACATAACTAATTATTACATCCTTCAAAAACAAATTGCTAATCTCTATGTGCAATGTCCCCTACAAGATTCTCACAAAGATTCTATATTCAAAATTTCTTAGCCAATGACTCTCCTCTATCATCTCTAAAGAGCAAGGTACCTTTGTTCAAGGGAGGTGGATCCTCAATAACATCATTATGGTTTTGGAAACTATCCACTCAAACACCTTGGCTTAAGGGAAAGGTATGATTCTAAAACTAGATATGTCAAATGATTTTGATAGAGTTATACACATTTCTTAAATGACATCTTGAGAAAATTTTGGTTTGCAAAGGAGTTTGTGCACTAGATAGTGGCTAGTATAGACCACCCTCAGATCACCTGAGCCTCTTATAGATGGGATATTGGCCCCATTTTTCTAAGGTATGAGAGGCATTCACCAAGGTTTTCCTCTTTCACCTCACCTCCACATTTTGATCATAGAAACCCTCGAAAAAGAAGGAGTTGTCCTACTCCCTAGGATCAACATCATACACGGACCCAAATCTATTAAACACATTTATTTTTAGATTATAACCTCCTTCTTGGCATATATTTTTCCAATATAGCATCATGATTCAAGTGAATATTGGAATATTTTATAGATTCATTTGGGAGCCTTATAAATAAATTGAAAATAAAGATATATTGCTAGCACATCCTTATTGGAATTTTTGCCAATATAGATTGTGCACTAGATTTCCCTCTTGAGGCAAACTAGAGATATATCAAATACCTTGGCATTCCAATATCTCAAAAAAGTGTGTACTTGACCAATTGGCTCCTTGTCCTATAGAATATCAAGGAAAATCTATCCAACTTGGGATCCCAATGGTTGAACCTATGAGGAAGGTTAGTTCTTATAAAGTCCCCCCTCTCTTCTTTAGTTGTTTATTTATGTTTAGCCTTCTAGATCCATTGAGTGTAGTGCAAGTCATTAGCAAAGAAATAAGATAATTCCTATAGTGAGGATGAAAGGCCTCCAAAAACTATTTCATTTGGTCAATTGAAATATGGCCAGGGCCATTGATCAAGGAGTTCTAGTTGTATGAGATGTCGTTAATTTAAATTAGACCCTCATATCCAAATTAGTGTGGATATTGATCTTGGGAAATTCATAATAGTGGAAGTAAGTTCTTAAAAATGCTTGTGGGTAAGCACAAGATCATTGTGATTCTTAGGTCCTCTCCCATAAACTAAAATTTCCACCATATGGAGACTCTTCATGGAAACTGCCTTGTTAATACAAGCCCACTAATCATTACATCCTAGAAATGATAGGGAGATTCAAATATGGGAAGACAACATTATGGGTAGAAATCCTTTGTCTTAGGGACAAGGACTAAACACCATTCAAACTTGGCTTATGATATCCCATGGATTGCGCACTCTTTTAATTTATCACAATATAAATTGGGGGAAGCACGAAGGCAACAGGATCTGAAATATAATGGTGTGTTTTAGAACCCTAATGAGGATTGGGAATTTCTTATAAAATCACTCATAATGGTTTAATTGGTTAGTCAATCATAGAAGGATGTTAGAGGTTGGGGGATAAGTGTGGACATTTATAGTGTCAATAAGGTTTATGAGACTATATTATCATAGTGAGATTTCACCCCAAAATTAGCAGTCTGGAAAAGCATATGGGGGGTAGAGGCTCTCCTGAAGATAGTCCTTTTTGTTTTTTATTTGGCTCATAATATAAGTTTGACATTGGAAAAATTTCGATGAAGAGGCATTCGAGGACCTACTATTTGTGTTCTATGTAAAGTGGTTGAGGAATCAACTCACCATGTATTTCACGTACATTTACAAAGGAAGTATGGAGACCTTCTCTTCAATATCTATAGGGGTAGGTGGAGAGCCCTAAACATTGGGATAAAATGTTCCAATCATGGAAAACAACTTACCCTTGAAGGATACTCAATAAACCCATCTTGGCTAGAGTAAGGAAAACTCTCCGAAATTTCTTTCATGGGGAATATTGCTAGGTTTATATAAGTTCATTTTCCAAGATAAAAACCTATAAAAAGGAAGGTGATAGAGGGAGCTTGTAGTCTTTTCAAATAGGTCATCATATCCAATTGCATACTACCCTCTCAAGATTACAAATACTCACCTTTTTTTTTAAATTGTCTCCACCCCCTCCTCAATACTTTTCTTATCCAAGTGATGAACATTGCATCTAGGCTTTCCAAGGGAAGAAAAGTGGAAGATCTAAATAGGGAAGGGATTTTTTTATAATTGATGCTTTCTCAATTACAACATGCCTTCTTCTTTGATGAAGTCTCAAAAACTAATCTCGGGGTGGTAGGCATGCCTAGGGTTGGGGAGGGAGCGGTTCCTTTTCACTCTAATGAACAAAAAGTATTTGATCTAGCATGGGGATTTGGTGTTGCAACTAATCACAAGATAGAGGCCCTCATCACATTCAAATGAATCACTATGCTCTAGGAACATGAGATCCAAGATGCTACCATCATTATCAAATATTTTGTGGAGAGGAAAACCACCCAAAGAATCACAAATACCTAGAATAATCCAAGGGGTTATCTCTTTTACTATAAAATTCCACTTTGTCGCTTACTACCAAGTCCTACAAGAGCTCAATAAAGAAGCATATAGAATGGATAACATGGGTGATACAATAAAGGAAGGTGAGTTTGTGTTGAAGGATAAGAGGGAGATAAGAGCATCATCATATCCTCTTCCTTGATCATGGTTCCATCGGGGTCATTAGTTCCACAACACTTAGCAGGGATTGAATTAGGCATTAAAGGAAGGGGATCTCCTCCATCCACTTGTCACTAAATATTCTCCAGGAATTGAATTAGGCATTAAATATCCTTATTTTACTGTCATACTCAAAACAAATCATGGTCTTAATTCAAAGAAAATCTTCTCCCAATATTACTACATGCAAGATTTCTAGAATTGGTCTATGTTTATTACTCGTCTAATTTGATATTCATGCATGCCAACTCAGTTGAGTTGGTCTCTGTTAACCTGTCTTTCTTGACATGGGAAATTGTGAGGGAGTTTGAGATAAATGATTTGAAAGGAAGGTCATTTGACATTCATCCCTAGATTTTCCCCATTCCATGGTTCTCTAGGGTGGTGTTGAGTGGTGAGAGAAAGAACTCAAGCTAAAGGTGACTTAGGTCATTGGAATTCCTAGGTGGCCCTTTGGTGCTTCTCAAGTCCTAAAAAGACTAGAAGGAAATCAAGGAAGGGGTGACATCACTCACCATTGCTATTTTTGTTCTCTACTTAGGGAAATGAGAGCACTACAATGAGGCCTCCAACAATGTGAAAATGATATCGTGGAATCCATGGGCATGACTACTAGTTTTACTCTAGACTGGGAAAGGTGGAAGAAGACCATAGATCAAAAAAGCATGATGGCCAATTTAGTGAGGGATAAACATGCATTAGAGGTAAAAAATCACCTCGCACCCTCCAAGAGTCGAAGAAAGAATCCTAGGTGACTATGGCCTTCCTTGGAAAGTAATTGGAACAATCGACCACCTTGGATTCCCTCTT
Source organism: Picea mariana (assembly GCA_032191745.1). Taxonomy (NCBI): domain Eukaryota; kingdom Viridiplantae; phylum Streptophyta; class Pinopsida; order Pinales; family Pinaceae; genus Picea; species Picea mariana. Next base: position 77,641 of record JASDQU010241741.1, on the reverse strand, counting down.
AGTACTTGTTGCATGTTATTGGAATATGTAACTCCTACTTGTATTAGGTGTGGTCATATATGTGGTTGTAATTATTATTGGTCAATATTAGGATGAGTTGGTATCTATGTATAGACTATATTACTAGTTTGTAGGAGGTTGTTGGAACTAGTTGGATGTGAGATATTCTCTCCAACCATATGCTTCCTAGATTGATGTGAGGTTGAGATATTCGCTCAATTGAGTAGATTGAGTGATCGAGGTAGTTTGTCTATCTTGAGATAAATCTTGTTGTATTTATATGTATCATTACATTAATTCAATAGTTCGCTCGACACATTGCTTGTGTGTAATACACTCTTCTCTCCCATTTTAATACAATATTAGAGCAGGAATGGGCCTAACCCCCTCATGGGAGGGTCCATAATCATGAGAGATCTATTTTTCACCATGAAATATAGCTCGCATCATGGAGAAGCCACGATTTATTTCCAAAGGAATAGCCTGTGTTGAGGAGTTGCACACAACCTACAACCATTGTGTGAAACCACATGAACTAGCTTCATTTGTGAACTATGTGAAGAGAGCTAAAGTAAGAAGAGAGTGCTAGCATGGAAGGGAAATTTCTATGATAAAATCCTCCACTTATAAAATCTATGTGTGAGGAAAGTGTTGGAATATATTCCACTTCTTGTGATTAGAGTCACACAAAGGGTTCATCGTTCGCTATCTGGAGTTGGTTGAGGAGTCAACATTTCTATGAAGAGAAATAAGAGCAGCTGTATGGAATTGAGAAGGAGACAATGCATGTAGTGAAGTCATGAAGACAGTTTTTTTCCAAGGGAAACGTTGTGCTATAAAGGAGTTTGCATATAGAGGTGTGAAATAATTTGTTTTCGAAGAAGTGTGCAGCCATTGAGCCATGATTTTTTGCTACTCTGGACATGGAGCATTGGTAAAGGGCATCATTGCCAATGTAGCTCATATTTCTAGGAGAAATTGTTGGACATATTTTCATTGATGTGTTTTCATTGATGTCAATAGTTGATGTCATTATGATGTGATGATTAGTTGTTATGAACAACATACAGACGAATCTACCTAAATCTCAGGAAAGGCAGTGTATTAGATTTCACAAGATTGGTGCAAATGCAGAAACACCATCGGGATCGAATTCCCAACTGATCAATGATATCGATCAGTTATAACCCAAGTACAAAACCAAAAATCTCAAAAGGGAAAGCGCATTGCAGAAACATGATCAGGATTGAAATCTCCATAGTAAAACTACAAAAGAATTGAGGGAGAATCATGTGCACTGATGTAGATTTCGGGACAAACCAAGACCGTCAAATCTGGGTGTTACTCAAGGTTTAATCATGGAATCTCACTTCCAAAGAATTGGAAAGTGGGAGAAAAATAACCCAAAGTCCTGAATATCAAAATGAATCTAGACCATTGATCTAGAACTAATCCGGAGTCCCGAAACACTGAATTCTCGAAGTGAATGATAACCGTCCACTCAAATTTATATCAAGTCATGGTCGTTGATTTGTTTGAAACCTATGGACAAGCCAAGATCGTCCATCTACGAAAAAACAAATATCGATCGTCCAATCCACTTCGGTGAAATTTACTTCGAAAGAGTTGAATGACTGCAAATATCGGAGTCCCGAAGCACCGAATTTCTAAAGTGAATGAGAATCATCCACTCACATATCAAGTCATGGTCATTGACTTGTTTGAAACCTCTGGACAAGCCAGGATTGTCCATCTACAAAAGAACAAATATCGATCGTCCAATTTACTACGGAGAAATGTACTCTGGAAGGTTGAAAGATTGCAGAGGCTGGAAGTCTTGAAGTCTCGAAGTAAATCATGGTAATCCATATCAATGTTTTATTAAGTCATAGCCGTTGGATTAAGAAATGGAAGGATAGTGTAAGGATCAAAGCTAAACCCTTGATTTGGTTCCGGGAATCATGCTAACCATTAGATCAATCCTTCTAAGAGGTAACTACTTTGGGGAGTTGAAACTCCAAAAGATTGGATCAGATAGAAATCTCCTGAAGGCTGAAGTACCGGAGGAATAGATTCTGTCCCTCGGTCATGGGTTACAAACACATAAGCCATGAGGTGCTGGGAAAATTTCTTAACTTAATAAGCCTGTGGTTTTGTGAATATGTTCACATGTAAATCGTTCGAAGGAAGCACCTCTACAGGATTTGATTTCTGCAATATCCTGAGAGACATGGAATTGAGTTAAAAGAAATCGATTCATACCTGTGATCGATTTATGAAAAGAACTCTCACTGAATTAAAATCCTTCACAATAATGCTTGAATAATAATAGAGATTATTATTAATTTAAAATGAAGAGGTGTAATGGTATGAACAAAGGGACACATTGATTCATAGCTCACACCAGTTGGAAAAGTATATAAACAAGAAAGAATGGTGAGAAGAAGGTGTCTTTGTAGTCAATATCAGAAGATCAAAACAACAACGGAGTCCAAGAAGAAGAACTGATGATTCTTATGAAGTGAAGGTGGAAGGAGGAAGCACGGAAGGATGCATATCCTTTCATAAGTAAGTGTAATTTAAGGGAGTTAGTGCTTCTTGAGGTTGGTGCCATAAATAAAAGGGAGTTGGTGCTTCTTAGGGTTGGTTCCCTAAAGACAAGGGAGTTGGTGCTTCCTAGGGTTGGTGCCATGAGAAGGGGATTTGTGTCTCCTAGAGTTGGTGCTCTAAAAAGGATTGGTGTCCTTCACTATTATTCTTAAAAATCCTTGTAATTCATATTAATTATATTTATATAATTGGTTTTACAATCAAGTCCATTGTTGATCTATTGTGGTAATTAACAAAATATAAAAGTAACTGCTAATTGTTGAAAAAGGGTAATACTAATTCCCCCCCCACCCCCTCTCAATATTCCAACAATTGGTATTAGAGTTAGTGCCTTCAACACAGACTAAACAACTGGAAGGTAGATCTTGAAGATGGATCAACAAGAGGGGATATCTAACAATAAAGCACCATTGTTCAATGGAGGCAGCTATGCTCTATGGAAAATAAAAATGAAAGAAGAAGAGAACATTGTTGAATACCTTCATAGTGTAGATGAAGTGGTTAATTCAATCAGAGCAGTGGGAGAATAACTTAAAGAAAAACCCATTTTGAAAAAGATACTAAGGTCATTAGCTATGAGGTATGATGCCAAGTTTTCTACAATTGAAGATAGGTCTAATCTTGACACACTCACAATTGATCAGCTTCATGGAATTTTTACAACATATGAAATGAGAACAAGGAATGGTAAATCATCAAAAAGCGAGACAACCTTTACAACATCTAAAACAAAGATGAGGTGGGAGAAAAAGACCAATGATGAGTTATCAGATATATTTGATGAGGAAACTGCCAACTTCATAAAGAAACTCAAGAAAGGGACAGGGAAATACAAGGAAAGATTCATCTAATATGTTTCAACTGTGGAAAAATTGGACACTTTTCCAATAAATGTCCCCATCCTAAGAAAGAGGAAAGTGATGATGAAATAACCTTAAAAAATTAGAATAAAAGCAACACTAATAATAAAAATAAGTTCTACAAGAAAATGGAAATGTTCTTTACCCAAGAAGACAATAGCTCATCAGTAGAAAATGAAGAAGACGAACCAGATCTTTTATTTAAGGGAATAAAAACTCAAGATGATAAACATTTAGAAGATGAAGAAGAAGTGAACTTCGAATAAGAAATCCTTAGTGTAATTAAAGAACTAAGAAAAACTAAAAAACAAAACAGGGTACTAAGGGAAGAGCTTTTAGAGATTAAAGAAGCTACTAAATCAAGAGAGAGGGAAGTTTCCAAAACCATCAAAGAGTCAGAAGAAACCATCGGTATTTTGAAGTCCCAGCTGCTAGAAGCTAATAAAATTGAAGAAGTCATTTTACAACAACTTAATGATAAAAAGCAAGTATGTGAGAAACTAGAAGCTGAGATTAAGTTACTATAAAGTGAAATTGAGAAAGAAAAGAAAGGATCACAATTTGCAAATAGTTCAAAGATTTTGGAAGAAATTCTCAGTAGTCAAAGGTCACCAAACAACAAGACTAGTTTGGGATACACTCAAGACTCAACTTCTACATCACAAGGATCTATCAAGAAACCAATCAGTTACCCAGATGCTCTGAAAAACTCATTAAGAAAAGAAGATAATAAGGCAAAGATGATACCATTGAAAACTGTTACACATAAACACAAATAAATACTCCCTACTAGAATTAAGGATGACAAGAAAAATACAATCATCAGAAGGAATTCCCCTAAATATCTATTTATTGGATATTGTTACTCTTGCAATAATTTTGGACATAAGGCAATACATAGCAAAGCTTATGGACCAAACAATCGTAGAAATTTCCAAAGATATAAGAACAATAAGTATAATACAGAGAAGAGAAACTATAACTCATTTTATCATTTGCAAGACTTCAATAGTGAATGTCAAAAATGCAACAACTATGGTCCTAAAACCAATGAATGTAGATTGTGAAAATATGATAAAAAGACTATTTTTTCCTATAATAAAAAAGAATGGAAGAAAAAGCAAACATAGTGCAATGTAGCCTTATATGAAAGAAATCAAGAATGTTAGTGGTATATAGACAGTGGATGTTCCAAACACATGACTGGAGATCAAAGTAAATTTCTCAAGTTAAATTAGAAAGGAAAAGGAAAAGTAACTTTTGGAGATAACATGTCAGACAAGATACTGGGAAAAGGCACTGTTAGTTTAGGAAATAATAAAACCAAAGCAGAAGATGTACTTCTGATAGAAAATATCAAACCAAATATCCTAAGTAAAAGTTAGACATGTGATGAGGGTCACATACTTACTTTTGATTCTTGGAAATGTGAGATCAGAAAAAAGGACACTGGAAAGCTAGTGGCAGTTGCACCAAGAACATCTAACAATGTGTACTTCCTTAATATAGATGAAGAAGAAAAATGTTGTTTAAGCCAAGTACATGAAATTTGGATATGGCATAGAAGGTTGGGACATTCAAGCTTTGACAACTTGATCAAATCCAATGAAAAAAAGGCAGTTAGGGACCTGCCAAAAGTGATTAAACCTTCAGATTCTATTTGTAAACATTATCAAATAGGAAAGAAAACAAGAGTTCAGTTCAAAACAAAAGAGCATTCCACAACAAAACCATTAGATATTATTCATACAGATCTATGTGGACCAACCAGAACCAAAAGTAATTATGGAGAAAAATATTGTATGTTGATTGGTGGTGATTACACAAGATTGACTTGAGTATTCTTTCTAAAAGAAAAATCAGAAGCCTTTGAGAAATTTAAAATATACAAAGCTCTTGTAGAAAATGAAACCGATCTCAAAATTAAATGTTAGAGATCAGATAATGGACAAGAATTCACCTCTAAAGAGTTCATTCAATTCTGTGAAAATCATGGTATCAAAAGATAGTTTTTAGCTTCGAGGACTCCTCAACAGAATGGAGTGATAAAAAGGAAAAACAGAACAGTTCAAGAAGTTGCAAGAACCATGTTAAATGAATCCAAGCTTCTAGACAAATTCTAGAGAGATGCAATATACACAAAAATCCACATACTTAATAGAGCTCAGTTGAGACCCAACCATGACAAAACCCCTTATGAACTATGGTTTGGAAGGCCAACATCTGTAAAATAATTTAGAACTCCTGTAAGTAAATGTTACATAAAGAATGATGAAGATAACCTAGGAAAGTTTCATCCAAGATATGATGAAGGAATATTATTAGGATATTCATCTAATAAAAAAGCATACAGATGTTATAATCTTAGAATACTAAAGTTAGTGGAAAGTGCCAATGTAAATATAGATGATAAAAAAAAGAGCACATCCCAAGGCATTGATAAAAAATCTCAACAAGAAAATGATGATGTAGAATCTCAGCAGGAAGATGATGATGTAAAATCTTAGAAAGAAGATGATAATAATGAAACATAGGAAAATGAACCACGTCTTGATTAAGAAGACAATGAAGAAATGCCATTGCCAAGATCTCCATAAAAAAGAGTTTAAAAGAATCATCCTTAAAGCTAGATTATTGGAGATAAAAGTGCAGGGTGGAAGCAAGAAGGAAACTCACTTTTGACTCAGAAAAAGCAATGTTATCCCTAATAGAACCTAAGTCAGTTAAATAAATTGTCAAAAGTAAAGATTGGATAAAACCAATGAATGAATAACTACACCAAATAGAGAAGAATCAGACTAGGGAACTAGTTCCAAGACCCAAGGACAAGAATGTGATAGGAACAAAGTGGATCTTCAAAAACAAACTAAATGAAAATGGAGAAATTATAAAAAACAAAGCCATATTAGTGTGCAAACGAAATTCCCAAGTGGAAGGTATTGATTTTGAAGATAATTTTTCTCCAGTAACAAGACTTGAGGCCATTAGAATGTTCCTGGCATTTGCATGCTTCAGAGATTTCAAAATCTATCAGATGGATGTCAAGTCAGCATTCCTTAATGGAACATTAGAAGAAGAATTATATGTTGAGAAACCATAAGGATTAATGTTATCAAAAAATCGGGACTATGTGTGCAAGCTAAAAAAGGACTTCTATGGTCTTAAACAAGCCCCCAGAGCATGGTTCTCTAGGCTTGATCAGTACCTACAAAAACAAGGATATAAGAGAGGGACTACTGAAAGAAAACTATACATCAAAATTGAGGATCAAAACATGATTGTTGTGGTGTATATGTAGATGACATCATATTTGGGAGTAATCTTACTACACTAAGAAGAAACTTTGCAACCAAAATGCAAGAAGAGTTTGCAATGTCTATGCTGGGAGCGCTGTCATTTTTCTTAGGTTTACAAGTAAATCAATATAAAAATGGAATATTTGTTTCCCAAACCAAATATATCAAGGAAATGTTGAAGAAATTTCAAATGGAAGACAGTAAACCTATGAGTACTCCCATGATCATTGGATGTAAACTAAGCCTAGAAGATGACTCACCAAACGTGGACCAAACGATGTATAGATCAATGGTTGGAAGTTTTCTCTATTCAACAACAACAAGACCTGCCATCATGCAAGATATAGAACTCATGGGGAGATTTCAATCTGCACCTAAACAAACTCACTTAAAATAAGTAGAAATAATATTCCGATACCTTCAAGGCACCCTAGAACTTGGATTATGGTACCCAAAAGATAAAGACTTCAATCTAACTACATCTATTGATGTAGATTGGGCCGGTAGCATAGATGATAGGAAAAACACTAGTGGAGGAGCATTTTTCTTAGGAAAAAGTCTAGTAGCATGGTTAAGCAAGAAAAAAAAATCCACATCACTCTCTACAGCAGAGGCAGAATACATTGTTGTTGCATCCTGTTGCACACAAGTTCTTTGGATGAAGAAAACTTTAGAAGACCTACAAATAAGATATGATAATCCCATAACTAGTAAATGTGATAACACTAGTGCCATAAGTATCTCTAAAAATCTAGTCATGCATTCTAAAACCAAACACATCCCAATTAAATACCATTTCCTAAGAAATTAGGTTACCCAAAAAATAGTTAAAATAGTGTATATAGACACCAAAGGACATATTGCAGACATTTTCACAAAACCTTTTCCCAGGAGTACTTTTGAAAATCTTCGACGTAAATTAGGAGTAATTCAAAAACCTCATTAAAAACCATAAAAATGTATCAAAAGGGGCACATGGTCAAGGGGAGCATTGCCACAGGGGGAGCTAAGAAATATCCCCTCTACCATTGTTGTCAAAGGGGGAGGAAATTGATAAGGGAAGAAATTTCAAAAATAAAAAGGTTTCCATCAATGCCAAAGGGGGAGATTGTTGGACATATTGTCATTGATGTCAACAGTCGATGTCATTATGATGTGATGATGACTTGTTATGAACAACATGCAGAGGAATCTACCTAAATCTTAGGAGAGGTAGCATATTAGATTTCACGAGATCAGCGCAAATGAAGAAACACCATCGGGATCAAATTCCCAACAGATCAATGATCTTGATTAGTTAGAATTTAAGTACAAAACCAAAAATCTCAGAAGAGAAAGCGCATTGTAGAAACGTGATCAGGATTGAAATCCCCACAATAAAACTACAAAAGAATCGAGGGAGAATCCTGTCCACTGATGTATATTTTGGGACAAACCAGGACCACTAGATCTGGGAGTTACTTGAGGTTTAATTAGGGAATATCACTTTGGGAGAATTGGGAAGTGGGAACGAAATAACCCAAACTCCTGAATGTAGAAATGAATCTAGACCATTGATCTAGAACTGATCACAGTCATTGGATCAAGAATTCACGAGATCCAAAAATAGTCGAAATCTTGACAAACGTTGGATGGTGTTGAGATTTTCGCATAAAAAATGGATCGTTAGATGAAGTCAAATTGCTAGAGGTTTATTCGGGGAATCTCACTTCGGGATAATTGAGAATTGGGAACGAATAACCCAAAGTCCCGAAGGCCGAAATGAATCTATACCATTGATCTAGAACTGATCACAGTCATTGGATCAAGGATTCACGAGATCCCAAAATAGCCAAAATCATGACAATCGTTGGGTAATGCTAGGATTTTCGTGTCAAATAAGAATCATTAGATGAAGTCAAGATACTCAAGGTTTAGTCGGAAAATGTCACATCAAGAGAATTGGGAAGTGGGAGATAATAACCCAAAGTCCCAAAGGTCGAAATAAATTGATCATAGTCATTGGATCAAGGATTCAGATGAACCTACGACTGTTAGATCCAGGAGCAGGACATGTGCCACATCAGGAGATCCACATCAGCAAGGATACGTGGTGCAATCAGATGGTGACAAGTGTCTAGGTATAGTTGTAACTTTAGGTTACATAAGTCACGAATCTAAGTGACACGTGGCAACCACTCAGTCAGTGCCAAGTCAGCAGTGATGTCAGCAAGTTACGTCACTCCGGGAGTTTTTCGTTTGGGGGGAACCAAAAACTACCTGAAGCACCGAAGGCCGAAGTCAATGTTAACTGTTGATATAATATCCTCTAGGATGAATCTTGACCATTAGATCAAACACTTGGAATGGTTAATCCCATGCTCCTAGATCCTAGACTTGTGGAGGTTATCAAGAAGAAAGTGCTAATAAGAACTTCGTGAAAATTTACTTCGAAAGAGTTGAATTAATGCAAAGACCAGAGTTCCAAAGCACTGAATTCCCAAAGTGAACGAGAACCATCCACTCAACTAGATATATCAAGTCATGGTCGTCGATTTGTTTGAAACCTTTGGACAAGCTAGGATTGTCCATCTATGGAAGAACAAATATCTACCGTCCAATCCACTTCGGCGAAATTTACTCCGAAAGAGTTGAATGACTTCAAAGACCGGAGTCCAGAAGTGTCGAATTCCCGAAGTGAATGAGAACCATCCACTCAAATGCAAATCAAGTCATGTATTTTCATTTGTTTAAAACCTCTGGACAAGCTAGGATCGTCCATCTATGGAAGAACAAATATCAATCGTCCGATCTACTTCGGCAAAATGTACTCCAAAAGGTTGAAAGATTGCAAAGGATGGAAGTCCCGAAGTAAATAATGGTCATCCATCTCAATGTTTGATTAATTCATAGCTGTTGGATTAAGAAGTGCAAGGATAATGTAAGGATCAAAGCTAAAATGTTGATATGGTTCTAGGAATCATGCTAACCATTAGATCAATCCTTGTGAGAGGTAACTACTTCGGGGAATTGAAACTCCAGAAAATTGGATCATAGATAAATCGACCGAAGGCCGAAGTATTGGAGGACTAGGTTTCAGCCCCCGATCATGGGTTACAAACACATAAGCCATGAGGCACTAGGAACATTTCTTAACTTAATAAGCCTGTGGTTTTGGGAAGATGGTCACATGTAAATGGTTTGAAGGAAGCGCCTCTACAGGATTCGATTTCTGCAATATTTGCAGAGACATGGAATCGAGTTAAAAGAAATCAATCCATACCTGCAATTGATTTATGGAAAATACTCTCACTGTATTAAAATCCTTCACAATAATGATTGAATAATAATAGAGATTATTGTTAATTTAAAATGAAGAGGTGTGATGGTCCGAACAAAGGGACACACTACTTCATAGCTCACACCAGTTGGAAGAGTATATAAACAGGAAATAATGGTGAGAAGAAGGTGTCTCTGTAGTCTAGATCAGAGGATCAAAACAACAATAGAGTCAAAGAATAAGAACCGATGATTCTTATGAAGTGAGGGTGGAAGGAAGGAGCACAGAAGGATTCATATCCTTTAATAAGTAAGTGTAATTTAAGGGAGTTGGTGCTTCCTGGGGTTGGTTCCCTAAGACAAGATATTTGGTGCTTCCTAGGGTTGGTTCCCTAAAGACAAGGGAGTTGGTGCTTCCTAGGGTTGGTGCCCTAAAGAAGGGGATTTTTGTCTCTTAGAGTTGATGCTCTAAAAAGGATTGGTGTCCTTCACTATTCTTCTTAAAAATCCTTGTAATTCCTATTAATTATATTTATATAATTGATTTTACAATCAATTCCATTGTTGATCTATTGTGGTAATTAACAAAATATAAAAGTAACTGCTAATTGTTGAA